>OMOW01117453.1:0-13009 GCA_900312555.1 Lamprogrammus exutus | reverse complement strand
AAATATAGGTACCGGTTTTAAAATGTACTCGGGTTGTATGAACAAAGTTCGGTTACCTTACTCTACTGTGGCTACTAACCCTAACCCAAATGGTGAGATCAGGAAACGAGATTCTTAGTTCTTTGTCCAAAAAAAGAGAGAGGGAAAACTCTTTCGGAATTAGCACAAGAGTCTCTTTCAGCATGGGGAGCGTCGCACAGAGAGCTGGGCATCCCTTACAGCACGCGGAGCGGTGCACAGAGAGGCAGAGTTGAATCTGCACACCGGTGTTATAGACTGGATGACATCACAGATCAGGGGCCACATGCGACCAATGATGTCTGAGAATAGGGTCCGTGGGAGGGTTTCACACCCAGGTGTGAAGACGTGTAGTATCCGGAAACTGGTTCAAACTGGTTCACTGGCTCTTTGTCTGTCCCAGAACAAAAGGCCATGCAGTCTCACCCACCTTTTGCAGGCCTGAGGCCCCCTACATGTAGAAAACCTTTGTTTTCAAAGAATAATTTGAAGCAGATATCTATATGTCCACCACAGACCATGCATGAACTAGTCAATAGGAAATGCATGAAAGGGATAATAGGAAACATGCACATTGACCTGTGGTCTCTGGCATCTCCAATGTCCTGGTCAGCCCCCTTGTCTGGTGAGCGTCCTAACGGCGGTTAGCTGAAAAGTCAGGTTGGTTGTTTGAAATGAGACACACATATGCAGTTGCTTTATGTAAATAAGATGGTATATGTATGTCCACTACAGTGGACACCATGTATTAATAGAGTCAATACACTGAAAATGGGGCTCTAGAAGAATGTTCATATATGATAGACAAAGGAAATTGTACTTTATTGCTATAGTGGACACCATTCATGAAAGAGTTTGTGGGAAACATGAATATTGGAAATTAAACCCACATAACCATGGTAGGCCATGTTTGAAAAAGGGGTATGGGGTATGGAAATTCATCGTTGTTTATGTTGTTACTGTGTACAGTGACAACATAAACAACTGTGGGACTAATCAGGGATGAAGAATCCATGTACTTCAGTCTACCCAATGGCCACATTTGAATAAGATGGTGTGTAAATGATGATTGTTATCAGGCTAGGGTCTCCAACCTAACAATACAAACCAGATATACATTTTCACAATTAAGAGCACATTTGTTAACACATGTCAGCACTGATCAAACTGCAGCAGCTTTTACGAGGCCATGAAAACAGATTTGGAAAAATTCATTTTTAGAAGATTAGTTGTTTTTGCTGTTTTTTTGATCCCTGGCTAACCAGAGGAAGCAGGCATGTCACAAAAGCAAACACACATATACAAAAATGACCAAAAATGAAGACTGTCAATCTATAAACTTGTTCCATCCTTCTGGACTATATAAAGTTAAACAATTACCTAATATAAATATATCAACATGAGTAACCAACAAGGTTCTTTTAGTTTCAACATGACCCCCTCCAGATCTGCGAGGGTACTGGCCAGACTGAGCTGGAGCAGGTTTCCCAAAGAAGGGGATGGGTTCAGGGTCCGGGAGGGACGTTTATAGGCCTGTGAGTCTGAAACAGCAAGAAGAGAAGAAAAAAAATCCAACGATAGCAGAACCACAGAGGAAAACATGTAAAAAGAGTAATTCTGACCGATTTTATTGTGAGCTGTTTGCACACTCCCGACATTACATTAGTGTCACAAATACACAAACTTTGACTGGTCATGCCATTTGCAGCTATATTAAATCAATTCAGGTTTGGTTGTTAACTGGTGATTGGACGTTGAGCTTGGCTCTGGCTAAATAACTCTGCATAACCATCAGGAGATAATTTACAGAGCTCTGTTTGAGTTTGGTTGTGTCAGATTTCCTGCCTGAGGCAGGCAGGAAGGGGTATGAATGTCAGCAAAATTTTTAAAAGTAAATTTTAAAGTTTTGTCACTTTGTCACTTCAATTGTAGAAGTAGTATTAGAGTGTCGGCTAGATGGCAAATTCAGAATTACAATGCAGTTTCTTGCTCTTCTAGCTAAAAATGATTAGTTGGCTAAATCTGGTAACTAGTGAGGAAGAAGCTGTGTGAAGCTGTGACCGATGAAAGAACAAGGGGGTGGAGTTTAGTAGGAACAGTGTCATTAAAAGTGCCAGAGTGAAATAAATTAGACCTTTGAAACATGGAGTTTTGAAAGGTATATAAAGAAATAAAAATTAAGTCCACTAAAACTATTGTGAAAGTGACTTAACTAAAGAAATGTCCACATTTTACATGCATCTTTATGCAGGTTTCTCTGCACTTTGGAATGCTAGTTGCAAAGAAACAATTAGAGAGATGGGGATAAAATCAAATCTAAATAATGCCATATCTGCTCCATCTTAATTACAAATGCTATAGTGGACATAATTATGAGGATTGACTGATATCTTCTGAGCCTAGCATAGAGAGATTTAAGTTTACTTGCATAATCTCTTTCTCTCTCTTGGCTGTAAAATCCTTCACAGTCATACGTAATCATCTGAATCCAAACAAATGTAGTGTAACTGGTCACAGTCAGAAAACCACTAAAGACAAGGGTATTGAAATAGTAATTAGACCTCATAGAGCACCACCAATGGTTTCATTATGTTTTTATGTATAATTTAATCAGTCAATCAGTCAATCAGCTGGAGGAAGTTCATTTTAGCTTACAGGGATTTCTTTCTCTGCAGATAGGAATATCAAACAACCACTTTGTATTATAATTGAATGGATATTTATTACACACACAAACGCAGAATGGAATGTTGGCATGATATTATGACACAATGATCACACATTATCATACGACGAATGAGCAGAATGGAATTAATTTGGAAAATTATCAAATCAATAATTAGTGGATTTTGCACAACAGCAATACCAAACAGTTGAATTTGATAGATGAGCATAACAGTTACACAGGCAATTCATTTGAGTCATAGTTTTATTTACCTCAACTTGTAATATTTACAAGAGACAAGCAGCAGACAAGCAGTACCCCAGTAGACAAGCATCTTTTTCATTACTAAACTCCATTCAGATTCTTTTTTGGCAAAGACTACCACTGTATTACTACACACTAGAACATGTTCACACATCACAGCAGCTATAAGGTAACTCACTTTGAGTGGAGGAGTAGTTGCAGTGTTTTTTGGTGTTGTCCCTCTGTGCTGCTGCTCATTTGTGCGTTATAAGCTGATGACTTACTGGTAAATCTCTGACCACAGACATACACTATAATCTGTACAATTGTGAAGTGGAGGGGGTTTTGGGCTTGGTTCCAGAGGAAAAATTCCTATTCTAGACTGTTGTTTTGATCAAGCTTTTAGTTAGTGTGAGATCAAACATTGGAGAATGAGGGGAGACTATTATAACAGTGTGAGTACCTGTCTGTGTGCTCCCAAAATTGAAAGTGCCTCTTTAATTAACAGGATTGGCCCCTTCTGCGGAGGTCAGCAATCTAAAAGCGAAACAGCAAGTGGCCTATTGAGGATCTCCTGCAGCGTCAATCAGAACTCTGTTCTCCATTGGCCCTTGTTGAGCCTTAAGAGCCACTTCCCCAAGCTGAGGTAACTGTGTCCCCTCTCTCCTCCCCTGGCTGCATTGACAATGACCCAGCTGTGCCCACCAAGGTCTGTCAGCCTACTATAGCAACCTTGAAAATAATCCTTTGGTTTATCTCTCTTATGGACATGGCTGCTAGCCGTACAATGTGTAAGTAAGACTGTGTGTTGTTCATCCATACATTATGGGTTGTTTATAATCAAAAATGTTGGCCCTCCTGATGTGATGTGATGTCATATAAATGTGCTCTATTGGGTCATTTAATTATCCAGAAGATGCAGTGTTATTGAAATAAGACTTTACAATAGCAGCCTGTTGCCCCTTCAACTTCACTACTATACTCTACTGTCCATTGTCTCTGAATTGGACCTTCATATGATAGAGTTTTGGCGTCTGGGTTGTCCCAAAAACAGGGGTGTAGTCTGGCTCTCCTGCGGTTTCTGGCCAGATGAACTGGAACTTCCTCAACAGAGTCACTGTGATGAGGAAGAGCTCCATACGAGCCAGGGCCTCTCCAAGACACATCCGTGGACCTGTGGTTTAAAACATTCACTACAGTATGATGAATAACAATGACAAGACAACCACCTCAGAGAGAGATACATTAACTGGCCCAGTCAACGTTGTTCAAGTCACTCTACTGAAAAGCTTAGTAATTACAAAATCCTAACTGGCCAGCACCTGAGAACATCCCTTCACTGGGGGAATATTTCTCAGAATTCATTTTTCCATCACAGTTTAGGTCTTCAAAAGTTGCTAAACAGTGCTATCTATGTTTCTGTGTAAGAATGCAAAGATCAGTTCACCCACCTGCAGAGAAAGGCATGAAAATCTCTGGCTTAACAAACTCTCCCTGCTCATTCAGGAAGTTTTCAGGGTTGAATTCACGAGGAAATTTCCACTGGCCCTCCTCAGACAGCGATGAGGACAAGTTGACAATGACAATAGTTCCCTGTACAGCAAACAACAAACATAAGTCTATTAAACTTCCACTGAAATTTCCACTGCCCCCCCTCAAACAGCACTGAAGGCATGTTGGGAATGATAGTGGTTCGCTATAAAACAAACATACAGTAAGTCTATTAAAAGGTCTGTTAAGGTTAGCAAAAAAGCCACATTTGTGTCTCCTTCTCCTTGGCCCCCTTTGTCATACCTTTTTGTCTTAAAGCATGAACACAGAACATCATCATCATGTGGTTGTCATTAATAATGACTTGAAAAAAAAGAAGAAGCCTCGACTCAATTAAAGAAGCAGATGCAGCTGATGACAGATGGGGCTGTGCTCATTTGCATTGTCAGTATTAGTATATACCCCTTTAAATAGAAGAAATGAGCAGTCACCAGCAGGAATATGTAAATAAGCACGTTCTAAGCAGACACTGTGTGGCCGTCAATCTTTGGATCCTCACGAAGGTGGCTTGTAGACTGTGCAAGTGGTGTTGCCTCTCCGGACACTGGTGTATACAAGTGGGAGAAGGTATGTGTATATAGCATATTTCTTTGTTAGGTGTTAAACTATTTAAGGTTTATATATGGATATTCCCGATCCTGTGTAACCTGTTAAGGGTTGGTTTCTCAGTGTGCAGCCACGGTTGTAGGCGATGATGTGACCTGACCGGATTCAGCCCTTGAGAGGCAGCCACTATTGTAAACTGTTCTATTCATGCTTTTATATTTGCAACTTTTTGTTTTGTTAACGCTGTTCTGTGCATGCAGTTGTTTTGAGCAGTATGCTTTTGCTTTGCTTGTAGGTTTATGTTGATTAAGGAGCTGAGGTGTGGATTGACCGCTGTTCCTTCTTTTCGTTTTGTGTATATGTAGCAAGTTAGCTCACCAACGACCTGGAGTGAGCGTGCTTCCGCTCACCGCGTTTGGCCTTATATTTCATAAGTGGTGCATGGAGCTGGTTAGCTGGCCTGAGCATTTCTTTTTGTTTGTTTGTTAGTTGTTTTCAGTGTGGAACCATACTCCCCCCTCTAGTTTGATCAACTACCAACAACTACTCCTGACCCTTGTTTAAAACGTAGGTAACACTGGTTTGTCATGCAAACTATTTTGATTTAGTCTTACCTGGGGTATGGAGTATCCCATCAGCGCTGTGTCTTTAGTGGTGCAGTGGAAGACAGCAAGAGGAACGGTGTCAGCCACCCTCTGGATCTCATGGATCACAGCCTTCATGAGAAAGACAGCCATTACTGTAACATGGTGTAAGCTTTGTATGCAATGGTTGAACTGTAAAACTGCACTGAACACTAAAATGGAGAGAGATTGAGAGAGTTGGGATTGCATTATGTGCCATTCAGTATTTATTTCGTCACACTTAACAGCATTTTTGGAAAAGAAAAATGTTGCACAAAATGATACAACTGTACTGTAAATATGAGTTTACAGCACAGTGGAGTCCATCGTTCCTCTACCTGCACATAGGGCATCTGATGTCTGTCTTCAAAACTGACTTGATCCTTCCCATCCAGAACCTTGTCTATTTCCTGCTGACAGCGCTCTGAGAAATATGAAGAGAAAGAGACCAAGGACAGAGGGAAAGAAAGAGTGAAGCAGGTGAGAGGGAGATACAAAAATGAAAAAAAAGGAGACTGTCATGTCAATGGAGAGTGTCAATGTCACAACCATGGCCGCAGCAAGCTATGAGGTCACCGAGGTCCGGACCTCAGTAATTATTTCAGAGTGAAAAATAAAAATAAGCTATACATTATAACTGTATAAATAGTCATGGGTTGAAAATGTCTCATTTGAGTGTCTGCCTGGCAAGTTTACTTGTGTGTATGTTGGTGGTGATTGAGCGCATTGGCGCTGCCCCTCCCACCCAGTACTCCCCTCGTCCTCCACTGACGTGAAACTGACAGATATCAAGCAGCTAACGTTACCCAAGCAAGCTGGCAGATGATGTACCGTGTGTGGTAAAATAAAAGGTAACCTAACATTACGTATCATAACGTAATTGCTAAGAAGTCTTCATAAGAACATTATCTAGAGCATCAATGTAGTCAAAACACTGTTAAGATAAATTATTGTTGGTCCATGACCTGTGTGATGTTGCTATTAATGCCAAAAAAAAGTTAATGTTAGCTAATGTTACACAGTTGTTTTTCCTAGCCCATCCTACCTGAGTGCATGAACGATCGCAAAATGGAGCACAGGAAAATAAACAAATTCGTTGCTCCCCTACCCTGATGAGTTTTTCATAATTTCTATGTTAGTTTTGATTATTGGTGACCTCCATCATTTAGTTTTTAATTTATTTAGTTTTTGTTTTAGCTGTTGAAAAAGGGAAGAAACCCACTAAAGGACAGAAGACACACAGCACAAAACTTTATGAATAGTGGCAAATAGGGCCTCCTCTCAGAGCCGAGAAATCAGGAAAATTCTCATTGAAAACCAATCAAATCTGTAAGCCCTGTTGTCTGTCCTAGCAGTTTTTCAGTTCAACAAATTGGAAGCTTCAGTTCTGCCTCTGCCTCTGGCTCTGCGTTAACTCTGTGTCCACTTAGTGACATTTCCCATCGATTAACGTGTTTAGAGAGGAGGAACATCTGGTAAATGGGCTGATATGGACTATGAACAAGCTGTTGGGTTTTAAAATAAAAAATAAAAACAACAGATTTGACTTTCCACCAACTTCTACTTTATTTCGAGTAGTTATCGTTAATAGTGTTATTTTAATTTCACTTTAACACTTGTATCTCACGCTTGTAGTTTCATTTTTATTTTCATTAAAGAAATGCTTTTGTTGTAATTTTACTTTCAGTTTTAATTAAATATAATAACCTTGTGACTTCTACTTTTTCAAGTACATTTTGGAGGAAATCAAACCTTTCCTCATAAACTTCTAGCAAGTTGTTCCAAACTCTCACTGCGCTATGTCAAATCTGAAGGGCAAAAAAGTTGATCGGGGACTTGCTAGAGTTGGCTGATTCCATTTCTGGCCAAATGCAATGACATTATCAAAAAGAGGCAAATATAATGCTGACATAATTTTCCATAATTCTAATAAGACCACATGCTTCAAATGTCCTTTGGTCCAGTTTCAAATGCAAATTTGGAATGACACACCATAATAGACTGACATACCCTGTATCTGTGGGTGGTTCATTAGGTAGAGAAAGGCAGTGAGCAGCGTGTTGGCAGTTGTTTCAGTCCCAGCAAAGTGAAAATCCAAAACAAAAGCAGAAAGCTGATCCTCACAAAATGAAGAGCTTTCATCCCTCCTCTTTGCAAGTAGATAAGAGAAAAAAAATAACAAGTAAATATTCTTCATTCTATATCACTATTAGATATCCTACTATCATTATCAACTGCTCTAGGTAAATTAAAAAGGTCAAATTGTTCAATAAGACACATACCTTCTCAATTTCATCCAGGTAGCTGTCTATAATGTGTCGTGGTCTGCCAGTGACTCTGTTCTTTTTTATTTCAGCCAGCAGCTCCACATGTTTTTCATGGGCCATCTGACAAAGGGTTTTGTTGAAATAAACAGGTTAATTTGCTGATGTCACAAAATTTTAAGTTAGGCCCTTTTGCGTTACACGTTGACATTGAGCTACAACGTTTCTCAAGGGCACACACTGTATTTCCAAGTCTCAGCATTAATATATATACTGCAATATTATAATACAGTACCACTTTATTTTCCCAGGATGCACCTTTTCTCCTTTTCTCCCCCTGTCTAAGCTGATGGGACTCTGAGAGATTCAAACTCTCTGCTGATCTCAGCCTATTCTTGTATAGTGCACGCCTACAGTATCTGAACACCTCAACATTACATCCATATTATTTATTATTAGTTATTGCTGAATATACAGTAAATCTAATAGAATGAACATGGAGTTGCTCCCATTTTGCTTTCCACCACATAAATTATTAGAATTAGAATTAGAATAAATCCCTCCAACTGAAACTGCACTACAAATTTAATTTTTATTGTTCTAAGAAATTAACAGTTACAATTCAGCTGATCTCAAGTAATTTTCTTAATTGAAGATTTTGTAAGTGCTTGTAATTTCAAGTATTTAAAAACATACCCTTATCAATTTAAAAGCTCTCTTGAAGGGCAGTGGGAGCCTGCGCACCATGGGTAGAGTGTCATAAATCTGTAGGGAGATAAAAATTAATTAATTATTTAAAAGATTTGTCATGCTTTACATGGCAAAACATGTACAGATAATTGTTTGTGTACATTAAAGTTGTTTTCACTGTTATATAGCATTATTTACCAAGTTAAATTTTTGCTTAAACCTTATTCACGTTTTTTATATAAACACTACATGGTAAGGGCCAAATTTACTAAGAATTTGTTGCAGTGTTTTTGGGGGAGAGGGAGGCAGATAGAGATCAGATAATTCTGGCCCTTTTTATCATCATAGGAGTGAACACAGGAAAGCAGCAATATTGCATTCAGGTATTTCACAGTTCACCATGATCCTGCGTTACATAAAAGCAGCCAACCATAAACCTGTCACACATTAAAATTTTAATCAATGATTGACTGACTTTTAATTGGTGCAGTGGATTAGGTAGATACTCTTTCTATTATGAATTCCCCCAATCTTATCTTGTAGACAGGAGAGAGAGGCAGATTGCAGTTATCTATTTTATTGACAGATAAGAGATATGAATATAGATATATAAGAGAAGTGAGCGAGTTATTGTAGTTAATGTGTGCACTGAAAATAATTGAAAGTTCTGCAAACAACTAAATAGATATTTACTGTAATTCAGTTGGTGCGGTGCTGGAACCACTAGACCTCCTTAACAACCAGTGCTAGAGAAGCCAACAGAACCGAGTGCTACACAGGCACACCCTTACACCCTTAAAATATCTGCTCCTCTCATACTTGTTTGTGGAATGAACAGCTGCAGCCAAGAAGATGACTAAAACATTTTGAACTTTTGCTTCATGGGTTAGTAGTTTGTGTCGGGACATACAACTGAGTTGTACCTAACCTACGCTGAATAGTAACAATTGGTGACTCTCTTGTGCATCCTTTGTTGACTCCACATACACTTGAAAACTGTTCTACATCAGCTGATCACGCTGTGCTGTTCCTACAGTATATGGCAGCATTACATTCCTATATCTAAATCATTTTTACAAATAGCAATGCTATATTGTTGTGTGGGTTGCTATGACTCACCATACCCCAGCGCCCATTGATTATTTTAGAGCTCTCACGGAAAAGGCCGACATAAAATTTGAGGAGCTCATCATCATAATCGTGTTGTTTACCAAACAGAACTTGGGAGATGATGTTGGAGGCTGCGTTATGGAACAGTACGTTAGGATTCATGGTTTTACCTAGAACGTAACACAAACAACAAATCTTAATGCTCCAAATTGACACAATAAATTAGCTTACTCACAGATAAGAAGTACAACTAGGTCTTCACAATAGGCCTAAAATGATTTTTAAAAGAAGATTAATTTGAGGATCCCTTGATGTTTAGGCATATAATGTTTTCTGTTTTAAAGTGGTCATACCAACACTCTGCTCCAGTATCCTCATAATGCCTCGTGTCTCTCCAAGAATCCTTTGCTCCATGGACTCTTTCCCAAGGCCAAAATTTCTCAAGGACATCAGACCAAAGCGACGATGCTCTTTCCAACCTTGATTATAATCCACTAGAATGACTCCTGGAGCATTTTCTAGGTAACAGTTAATGAAAATTGGGACTTACGCCTTTGCAAATTACAGAATCTCTACATTTTGCAAGGGTTTTAATGTCAAGCTTAATAAAACACATAGGAATTCCCAGAGACATTAGTTTAGCATCGGTGACATCATTCCAAAACACCACCCATGGCACAGGAAACAAAGACTGGAGTAGTATGTTGTGTAAAATAAAAAAGTAGATTTACATGAATTTGCATAAACAATAGAGAGAAAATGAGTAAAATGTGTACCATTCTTTACCATTTACTTGAACTGCATGATTGACCATAAGGTTCTGGGGTCTACCAGCGAAGTCAGTGGCTTTGAAGACCAGGGCTTCTTTAATGGCCTGAGCCCCGTTGATGACAACTGCAGGTCTGGGACCAATGAACAGGCTGTAGACATTACCGTATTGTTTGGCCAGCTGGTGACACATACACCATAGTTAATAATGAAAAAACTGGGGACTTCAAATTGCATACATTTGTTTACACTGCAAACAAAGAGCTGAAACAAGCAAATGATAAATAATAGAATATAATTTTGATAAGAATTTTTAAATAATAAAACTGTTGATGTAGACTTTGTCTGCCCTCTAAGAGGATATTTCATTTTAAATCATCCAAACTTACATATGCATATCAACATTACATATCAACATACAAATAAACTAAATGATAAAAGATAAAGCAACTGAGTTTGTTTCTCATTTATGGTTCCTTTATCCTTGATCAATTTTTCAACATTACCCTCTCCAGATCCACAAGGGGATTCTCTAGACTGAGCTGCAGCAGATTTCCCAAGAAGGGGATGGGTCGAGGTCCTGGAGGGAAGTTTTTGGGCCTGTGAGTCCGAAACAGGAGCAAGAAGAGAAGAAAAGCCACCAAAAGTAGAGCCACAGATGCAAACATGTTTAATCTGTGATTCTGAGTGATTGAGATATGCAGAATTACTCTGCCTGAATAAACCTTGTAAACACAACCTTTGCACAGCCATGTGACCTGCAAACTTGACTCAATTCAGTTTTCGAACTTACGGTGACGCAATGCTGTGAAACGCCTTTTCTTTCTTTCTTCAGGCTGCATGTGAGGGCACAGGAGCATCATCATCCACGTTTGAAATATCAGTAATAGACTTGAGGCAACGCTTGGGGCCACTAGGAGAACAAACGACAGAAGTCAGACTTACAAGAATCAGCGCAACCGAAGATTTAGCAATACCGCGACGGGGCGCATCAATACTTCATCAGACCAGAAGCTGATCTACAGAATTGTCTCAGTTGAAGTAATGCTATGCTGCGTTCGAGTTTAGGAAATACCAATTTCACAACTTAGAAATTGCAATCGCACATCAGGTATTGTTTCTGGAAGCCGACACACATTGTTTAAACCCCTTTAGGAAATTTCATTTACATAAAGCTATGGGTAATGTCAATTAAACCAAGCTTTAGATTATTATGTATTGATTTGTAACTATTTTACAAATCTCTAATTTCTTTAGATACTAATGAAAAAGCTATTAAGACATTCCTTCTTTTACAAAAGGTGGTATCTGGATTCGATTTTTTTATTATTTTTAACTACGCAACTTGTTGTTGTCATTGTTATTAATGTTATTCTGTAATTTGCAATTAATAAACAAAAAAACAACAACGTGTTTACCAGGTGTGGTGTCCTCGACAATTAATAGTTTTACTTTTAATTGGGTTTTCGGGTAGTCCCTATTCCTTTTGGGATAGAGGGGTAGGGCAAACTGGTAGGGCTACATTGCCCTCCAAACGAAAATTTTTCGGAGCCACACACAAAACAGAGTGTTATGAGAAATCTCAGAGATCGCTTTGCGAATCATCATCAAGATGGAGGTGAAGGAAGCACAAGCAACCAAACAAAACCACAAATGTAAGTATTTTCTTCATTAATAAAGGTTTAAAAATTATGATCACCATCGTATTATTTTAGCTTAATGTCTTTTCAATGTATTATAGACCTTTTCTTCTAGACCTTTCTATAACAAGCATAACAAAAAAATCTAGATGTCTCTAGCTAGATAGCTAACGTTACAATATTGTTTTAAGGCTGATTTGTGCATGACAGTCCCGCATTTTGACATATTTCCATGTCACATTGCCCCCCTTAAATGGCATATGATGCCCAAAATTTAATTTAAGTCCAGCAGCAAAGTTGCTGCACTTGTGACCGTTCCTCTAATATTAGTGCAGACAAGCGGGTTAGGAGTTGCTAGCCTACAGAGAACCGCTATTCTGTCATGAAGTGGCCTGGTAATTCTTTTTTATTTGATGACTTGTTTGATTGATTGATAGTGTGAAACTTATTGTTACGGTTCCTCTCCAGTCTCCTTCACATCGCCCACCTGCTACAACTCCATCACGCAGCACTGGGGCTGGGGCGCGCTCTCTGTCTCGCTCGACTGACTTGCCAAGCACTTCTGCGCGCGCCCTGCGTGCGCTACGGCGGCGCAGGTGAGTTAGATGAGGGCTGATTGGGAGCGCGTCCTCGACTGGGCACAGCACAGCTGATTCCACTCACCATCATCCCCTCCTGTTGAAATACTCTGGTCAACCCCGACGAAGCTGCCAGTTCTTCAGATACTATGCCACGGCAAGTTAGTAGTATCACGGCTAGCCAGATTTATCACAGAGCGTTCCTCTGCGTTTGTTGTTTTCCTTTTTCTTGACGAATGACTGTTTGCTTCCCTAACCCCTGTATTGTTCCCGTTGTTTCCCTCAGACCCGTCTGTGCTGTGCCAGCCACGTA
>OMOW01117445.1:0-12331 GCA_900312555.1 Lamprogrammus exutus | reverse complement strand
ATCTCACCTTCTCCTCTGACATGCCAAAAAGCGATATTCGATTCAGAAACACTTTCTCCTTTCGCAAATGTACTCTCCCATGCTGACGATGTCTCCTCTTGATAATGGCAACAGCCGCCATGCCAACAATCTAAGGCTGCAAAGAAGTTACCACTGCTTTTCAAAGATGGTAAATTGTAGACACAATTACCTTTGACGCAACGGTGACCAGCCATGATAAATTAGCCGTAGCGAGCCATATGCATAAATTTCCATTCTCTCCACCCGTTTTTTTGCAGCTTCACATTAGCATTATACACATTATAGTTTTATTCATTAACCCAAACACACTAATTTTAAGGATGCAGCCCAATTTGACTTATACACCTTCAATGAAAACTTTAACGCTGCTGGCTCTCTTTCCCCTGGAGAAGCCGTGTAGAGCGAACACAGGCTGAGGAAGGTAGATGCCAACTCGATCATTCTCTTGACCCTGACCTGCTAAAGCCAGAGTGACAGAGAGCTGCCACTTGACGAAGGTGAAGGGAAGTTCATGGTGAGGAATCCTTGGCAGGTAGGTACTTTGACCCGTTTGTCTCTATAGCAATCTCGCACTCAATCACCCTGTCTATCTCCGTTCATGAGAGTTCAATCAGGACCTGCTTGCAGGTTCCTAAGCAGCATGACTGGAGCTCCTACTTTCATTTTCATTTTATGCTCAGGTATTCCAGAGGGTGTCAATGAGTTAAGGAACTCGACAGGCAGAACGGGGATCGAACCCTGCCCTCCTGGGTGCTGTTCGGTTACTCTACCCACTGTGCGTCATTTACTATGACTCAGCCTCTGTATCTCTGTGTGTCATCTAGAATGAACGAGCCACAGTATCTCTCTGTCTGCTCTTGCCGGCCGAACAGGCATTTGGTAAAATACCATTGTGTGTGACGTCATTCATGATGGGGGGTTGCTAGGGTGGTTATATTCTGTGACATCATTCATGATGTCATTACTTAATCAGTTGTGACCTTTAGCACAAACTTTTCACCTTTTGGGCTGGGAGAATAGACAAACCTGAAAAAACTCAGCAAATAACCAAAACATATCTACGTATTTCTTAATAAAAGTAGTATTACGATCTTCTCCTCCCTAATGCTTTAACTTCTGTGTTTTGGTTGTTTCTTCCGAGAAGCATTCAAACGCACTGGAGTCGCGAACGTACCACTTGATTTGGCATTTACCACCTTCAGATGAGCACTCGAACACAGCATTAGTTTTTGAACTTTTCATAATGTTTATTGTGTTTAAAAAGGAGGAAAGCCTCAAAAGGACAGAAAAGACAAAGCACAAACGTCTGATGAACAATGGCAAAGTTTGAATAAAAAAATACATTCAAAATGTAAAGCTTTTTAGCACCTTGCAAAAATGATTCTGTAGCTTTTGCTTGAACAACATTATGAAAAGTCCCCCAAAAAAAGTGAAATAAGAAAAGGAAATCGTCTCATCGTCTGTGGACCTGTTTTTCTTCAATTTCAGTCAGAAGAAAATGGAAATGGAAACTCAGCTCAGTTGTTTGGCCCTGTTAAATGTTGGAACCGTCATGACTTCATGACTCACCAACGCAGAGCAACAATGTCACCAGCATGAGGAAGAGAACAAACCATGAAGGAGAAGTGCTGAGAACTGCATGTACGCAAGAAACCAGTGGTGGAATGGCAATGTTGATGCTGACATCGCACATTGTGCAGGCATGGCAATACGGTGCAGCTTACATAAGTGAGATCAAGGTCAAGTTGGAAACTTTGCAATGGAAATGAGAAACACAAATATACGTTGTGTCCATGGACTAAAAATAATGAAGAAAACTCCACAGGTTTGGACATTTTTTCTAGTTCTAGCAGAAAACTATTAAGAATGTACCAAACTAACATTGTATGTTGTGAGAGAGGAGGACCCAGAAGAAACCCATCTTATTTTTTTATTGTTAGAGGAACCAGAGGAAGGCAGGGCAAACAAGAGAAAAACATTAACTCACTTTACATTACGACGGAAAAACTGGCACGGCTTCACAGCTAACAACCTTTTGCCAAACCTTTTCACGTCCTCGTCCGTCAATTCATCGACTGTGCGTTTGACTGGTGGAAATTTTACTAGCAGAGGATCGCGTTCAGGTTCACTCACTTTGCTTGGCTCCTTTTTCCTCCAACATTCAACCTTTGGTTTGGCTTTTCCCACGTCAGGCTCTGCTAGCAACACTCTCTTCTCCCTTAACTCCTTCTCCAGAGCGCCCATGTGGAGCCTCTGTTGCCTCATAGCATTATCGATCATCAACGTGTCTTTCCAGGCTTTTACCTCTGCCCTGTCTAACCTTTGCTGTAACCTTTTATACTGTCGGTCCTTTGCTTTACTAATGCCTATGAGGATATGTTTCTTATGTTCCTCGTCCAGCTTAGAGAGATAGTCAGGCGCCTCCATGTCCTGAGAGTCCTCTCTGATAAGGTCGTCATTGAGAACTGACAGTTTGGCCTTCAATGTCCGTAAATCAGTGGCAGTCAAAGAGGCTTTAATGACCATCTTGAAATTTGAAACCTTCTTTATCAAGGTATTGTTCACCTTTTTCACTCGTTCCTCTTCCTTTTGAGACTTTTTTAGGAGTTTCTCCAACTTACAAATTTTATTTCTCAATTCAGTTATAGTTACTCCCGCAGCGTTAACCTCTAATTTATATTCAATGATCTGAGCATGCAGCTGCCTGATGGTAGATAGTTGAGCCTCATCTTTCTCACGCATCTCCTCAAGTTCAGAATTAATTTGATTATTTGCAACCTTTAAGCACTCCATCTCATTTTGTCGTGAAGTGTTGGCTCTCATCATTCGGTCAATTTGCTTTTGTTCCGCAGCATTTAATGTGCTTACACATGTATTCTCACGCTGCAGTGTGTGAACCAACTCTGTCGTCTCTTGCAGTGCCACGTCTTTCATGTCAATGTACTGCTGCAGCACATGTTCATTTATTCTGTGCCCTCTAGTCACTTCTTCTAACTTTTCCTTTTGCTTTTTCAACATATCCACTTCCAGTAGCTTATCACTCAGGCTGGTTTTTAAATTCTCTTTCTCTGTAATATGCTTTTGCTCTTCTTTTGATACCGTTTCTTGCATGGCGGTCAGTTTTGACTGACATTCTTTCTTGAGGTCATTCATTTTAGTGTTCATAGAGGATTGGAAGCCCTTTTTTTTTAGTTCAAATATGTCTTTCTGTGCTTGCAGTTTCTTGTTCTTGGTCCTCTCAGTGAGGAGTTGCTCTGTTGCATACTTCAGTCTGGCCTCTGTACCCTGAAGCTTCTTCTCCACCTGTGCATTCTTGTTCCGCAAATCCCTCTTGGTGGCCTGCGCCTCCTGTAGCTTTTCCATTATCCCAGTTTTCTTCATCTCCCACTCCATTTCTCTCTTCTCACACTCCTTGAGTTTTCTCTCAAGTTTCTTTGATGCGGTATTCATCACTGTTTCTGAAAAGATTGCAGCTGTGTGAGGGTGAAATTCAGAAACTCGCTTGATAAGCAGACCCACGGCATTAATGACATCACTTTCAATGACATCATTGTTATTGTGTCATTTCAATCACACACGCCATGTCACTCACTCGCTCTCACATACGCGTCATGTCACGACACACATACATTGTAACACTGGTCAAGATTTCTCTGTTAATGCACACTTGTTCCCAGCAATTTCATTAAGGTACTTCATGTTGAAAAGGCTGGGTTTTACTTTTAATACTTCATATTAGCCATTAGGAAACAGATGGACACTGTTAATGGTGGCCAACGTCGTTCCCATTCGTCTAGACAGAGTCTATGTACACTTTGTATACACTATTTTGTCCTCATAGCGACTGTTATTGACCCATACTGTAGCTTCTCTCAGACACCATACTGTCTTAGGGAACTGTTGTGTTGCAGTCATGCAGCAGCAGTGCAGGAATGCTGCCAGTTTGTAAAAGGTGCAACAGCATGCACGCAAGAGACCAGTGGTGGAATTAGGACACAAAAAAGGTCCTAATTCCACCACTGTTGGGACAATTACATGTTCAAAAACTGCAGTGTTGATGCTGACATCGCACATCATGCAGGCATAACTGGCAATGCGGTGCAGTATACATAAGCAAGATCAAGGTCAAATTGGAAACTTTGCAATGGAAATGAGAAATAAATAAATATACATTGTGTCGATGGACTAACCATAATGCATGGGACAGTCCTGAGTTCCAGCAGAAAACTATTAAGAATGTACCAAACTAGTATTGTATGTTGTGGGAGAGGAGGACCCAGAAGAAACCCATCTTAAGGTAACACACAGGTTTTATTGTTAGAGAAAGCAGAGGAAGGCAGGACAAACAAGAGAAAAACATGAACTCACTTTACATTACGACGGAAAAACTGGCACGGCTTCACAGCTAACAACCTTTTGCCTAACCTCTTCACGTCCTCGTCTGTCAATTCATCGACTGTGCGTTTGACTGGTGGATATTTTACCAGCAGAGGATCGCGTTCAGGTTCACTCACTTTGCTTGGCTCCTTTTTCCTCCAACATTCAACCTTAGGTTTGGCTTTTCCCAAGTCAGGCTCTGCCAGCAACACTTTCTTCTCCCTTAACTCCTTCTCCAGAGCGCCCATGTGGAGCCTCTGTTGCCTCATAGCATTATCAATCATCAACGTGTCTTTCCAGGCTTTTACCTCTGCCCTGTCTAACCTTTGCTGTAACATTTTATACTGCCGGTCCTTTGCTTTACTAATGCCTACGAGGATATGTTTCTTATGGTCCTCGTCCAGCTTAGAGAGATAGTCAGGCGCCTCCATGTCCTGAGCGTCCTCTCTGATAAGGTCGTCATTGAGAGCTGACAGTTTGGCTTTCATTGTCCGTAAATCAGTGACAGTCAAACAGTCTTTAATGACCATCTGGAAATTTGAAACCTTCTTTATCAAGGTATTGTCCAACTTTTTCACTCGTTCCTCTTCCTTTTGATACCTTTTTAGGAGTTTCTCCAACTTACCATTTTTACTTCTCAATTCAGTTGTAGTTACTTCAGTATCGCTAATCTCTAATTTATGTTCAATGATCTGAGCATGCAGCTGCCTGATGGTAGATAGTTGAGCCTCATCTTTCTCACGCATCTCCTCAATTTCACATTTCATTTGCTTAAATGCAACCTTTAAGTAGTCCATCTCATTTTGTCGTGCAGTGTTGGCTCTCATCATTCGTTCTATTTGCTTTTGCTCCGCAGCATTTAAGGTGTTTATACATATATTCTCATGCTGCAGTATGTCAGCCAAGTGTGTCTGCTCCTGCAGTGCCACGTCTTTCATGTCAATGTACTGCTGCAGTACATGTTCATTTACTCTGTGCCCTTTAGTCGCTTCTTCTAACTTTTCCTTTTGATTTTTCAACATATCCACTTCCAGTAGCTTATCATGCAAGGTGGTTTTTAAATGCTCCACATCTGCATTTAGCCTTTGCTGGACTTTTGATGCCGTTTCTTGCTGGTCGGTCAGTTTTGACTCACATTCTTTCTTGAGGTCATTCATTTTGGTGTTCATAGCAGATTGGAAGTCACTTTTTTTTAGTTCAAATATGTCTACCTGTGCTTGCATTTTCTTGTTCTTGGTCCTCTCAGTGAGGAGTTGCTCTGTTGCATACTTCAGTTTGGCCTCTGTACCCTGAAGCTTCTTCTCCACCAGCACATTCTTGCTCTGCAAATCCTTCTTGGTGGCCAGCGCCTCATGTAGCTTTTCCATTATCCCAGTTTTCTTCATCTCCCACTCCATTTCTCTCCTCTCACACTCCTTGAGTTTTCTCTCAAGTTTCTTTGCGGGATTCATCACTGTTTCTGAAAAGTTTGCAGTTGTGAGAGTGAAATTCAGAAGCCCACTTGATAAGCAGACCCACAGCATTAAGGACATCACTTTCAATGACATCATTGTTATTGTGTCATTCCAATCACACTCTGCATTTAGCTTTTGCTGGACTTTTGATGCAGTATTCTTTTTCTTGAGGTCATTTTAGTGTTCACAGCAGATTGGAAGTCTTTTCTTTTTTTTTCAGTAGAAAAAGAAAGAACTCCTCTCAGTAAGAGTCTGGCCTCTGTACCCTGAAGCTTCTTCTTCACCTGCGTAAACTGTTTCCGCAAATCTGTTTCCGAATGAGACTGCACATGATGGCGAGTGAAACCCAGAAACCCATTTAATAGAAAGACTTGCGGCATTAATGACATCATTTTCAATGACTACGGATGTTGGTGGTATCCAAAGTTATAGGTTTTGAATTTATTTTGTGCGCTGTGTATATTCCTCTTGAAGGGTCTCTGTTCACTATGATAATACCATTTTTGATGAGATCATAGAGGATTATATAAACATACAGGCAAAGGCTGATGTGCCTATTTGTCTGATTGGAGTCTTTAATGCAAGAACTGGTTTAATGGACGATTTCTTTAGTTAGACCAAAGTATAAGCCACCCTTCAGGGCTCCTGTTGTGTCAGTATGGTTTAGGTATCTCCAAATGTGAACTGGATTTGCGTGGTGTCTGTTCAGAGATGTATTATGCAGACAAATATGTAAACAACAATGGGAAGCTGATGATTGAACTCTGTCAAACACTCGATTTACATATAGTTAATGGTAGATTTGGGCAAGATCTTGGTAAAGGAAAGAAAACATTTGATGACAGCAGCACAATTGATTATGTAATTATGTCATCCTCACATATGTCTTATATATCAGATTTCGAAGTGAATATTTTAGATATGTTAATGTCAGACAAACACAGTCCTATCTGCCTTGAGCTTTCAAACAAAGGATTAGGAAGTTAAAAAAAGAACCAATTTTCAACCTAACGGAAAGCTTAAGCATAAGGGAAAGGTGAGAGGTTTTTGGATAGTATAAATCAGGAGGTGATACGCAGTGAATTAGGCGAGCTGGATAAATATGGTGACACAAATAAAGATCAGGAAAAGATGGATAGACTTGTAGCAAATCTTAAGCTGTGGTATGATAAGACCTTTAGAGTGAATAACATTAAAAGAAAGAATAACAAAGTCTGGTTTAATAGTGAATGCAGAGATGAAAGAAGGAATTATGTTAGGACTAAGATTAGTTTTTAAAAGGTTCCCTCGGAAGAAAATACAAAAATTTTGCATGATGTAAGACAAAGGTTTTTAGAAGTAGACTGATTTATAGAAGACAACTTAATACACAGTTAACTACACTCAAGAATACAAATGCTTAAGATTACTGGAGGCTAATTAACAAAAATTCATCTGTAACAGATGTTTATAATGGAAACTTGATTGAGAATTTCTATAGACACTTCCATAGACAAACATCTAAACCAAGCAAAAGTAAACTTCTGATCCCAGGCCCACTGACCATTCAATAAATTAATCTATTAATGATTTTATCTCGGAGGATGAGCTAGAGGCACGGATAAAACATTTGAAGAATAATAAGTCGAGCGGTTGTGATCAAATCTTCAATTAATTTTTGAAGGCGAGCCCAAAAGAGATATTATTACTTACTACATTATTTTACTTGGTGCTGAAGACAGGGATTATACCAACAGATTGGACTATAGGAATAATCAAACCGTTGTATAAGAGTAAAGGTTTGAAATTGTGCGCGGACAATTATAGGAGAATACACTTCTTAGCTGTATTGGAAAATTGTTCACTTCTATAATAAATGAATGTCTGACCTCATATTTGAACGGGGTGGGTTTTCTGGGACAGGAGCAAACTGGATTTAGGGCAGGATATTCAACAACTGATCACATTTTTGTCCTATGTAACGTAATTGATTTGTATTTGCATTATAAGAAGCCATGTGTATTGTGCTTTTATAGACTATAAGAAAGCCTTGTTGAAAGAAGTCTGTTGTGGTGTAAACTGATTGCAGCAAACATTAATGGTAGAATCCTACAGCTATGTATATTTTATATCAGAATGCCAAGTCATGTGTGATGGTACAAAAGTAGTATATGGATTTATTTGATTGTAATATCAGAGTTAGACAAGGTGAGAATTTGTCTCCATTGCTATTTGCGATTTTCTTAAATGATGTTGAGTATTCTATAAGTAGAAACTATAATGGATTATCATTCCTAGCTGATAATTTTAGGACAGAGTTGAATGATGACAAAGTTTTTTCAAGGCTTTTTGTTCTCCTGTATGCGGATGATACTGTAGTTTTAGCAAAATCAGAAACAGAGCTTCAGAAAGCTTTAAACGCAGTAGAACAATATTGTAGTGATTGAAAGTTAACTGTGAATTCTGACAAAAGTTAAATAGTAATTTTCTCAAAAGGTAAAGTTAGGAAACATTGTGACTTTAGGTTTGGCAATACTGTGTTGGAGGTAGTGGAGGATTATGTTTATCTCTGTGTAACATTCAATTATAATAATCAATTTTAAAAAGGCGATTAAGAAGCAAGTAGGCCAAGCTAGGACAGCACTCTACAGTGTGGTGACTAAAGCCAGAAACTTGGGATTATCTATTGAAACACAGCTGCAGCTCTATTGAAACACATGAGTGGTTTTACCAATTCTACTATACGGATCAGAGGTGTGGGAATACGAGGACGTCTCCTTTATTAAAGCTTTTCACATTAAGTTTTCTGAAAAAGATACTTAAGTTAAATAAAACGACTGCAAATTGTGCAGTGTATGGGGAAGTTGGTAGATTTAAATTGAAAAGAAAGGTTGAATGTAGGATGATTGGTTTTTGGTGTAGACTATTGAATGGTAGTAGAAGTAAATTAACCTTCCTTTTGTTTAGATTATTGAAAATTCTATATGATAAGAATGTGTTCAAAGTACGGTGGTTGGTGAAGTTAAAACAAATATTTGATGATACAGGGTTTTATTATTTGTGGGGATGTGCTGGTGTGGTAAATGACAGGTATATCAAAGCGGCAGTTGAAATGAGAATATCTGATTTATGCAAAGTTGGAAAACTGAAATATTTAACAACAGTTTCTGTACAAATTAAGTTAAATTATGTTTAAACACACACTTCAACTGGAAAATTATCTTTGCAGTTTAAATGACGACATGTGGTGTTATTTGGCGATGTTCAGATGTGGAGCCAGTGGAATTCCAGTGGTTACAGGTAGATTTCATGGCTTTAAATATATCAGTCGTTTATGTACACTTTATAATTTAGGGAAATTGGGTGACGAGTTTCACTACTTCTTTGAATGTAGTTACTTTATTTTGAAGAGAAATAAATATCTGCCTGTGCATATTAGAATGAGACCAAATGTATATAAGATGGATAAGTTATGTAACTCTAGAGATATCTCGGTTCAGCATAACCTAGCAAAGGTTTGTGGGGAGATCGTATTGACATTTAGATATATGTAATACTTGTTTGCTTGTTGCCTGTTTCATATGAAGATGTGTGTTTTTGGTTCTGTTTGTATTCTTTCTGCCACGTGGATTCTGTATACGTTGATCTTTCTCACTTACCCCAAGGAGGGTCCAATGAGAAATAAAATTATTATTGTTATTATTATATTATTATTATTACATCCTCGTCAGCTGAGACCTCAACAAAAAAAATGTTTTATTAAAGATGTTAAGTTTGTAGGCACAGCTTTTCTTCATTTTCTTTACAATTTCTCAGCAAGATGCACTCATTTAAAAAAAAACAACAACTTTAAAAATAGGCTAAACCATAATATCAAATAGCAAAAATTGAAAAGAATCTCAATACTTATTGTATTGGCAGCAAAATATCATTGTAATATCATATCAGGAGGTCTCTGGCAATTCTTAACTGTGATTATGTTTGATGTTGAGTGAAAAATGAGCTCAGTATAACAATCCAGGATCCAAGCACCAGTGACCACGGTGGTCCTCAAAGGGTTAAAGCTGTGCTTAAACCCCTCAAATTGTATAATTTGTATGAATTTCAGTGTTTGTGTCATACCTCCACACTCCTGAGCTGTCTGAACTGCTCTGCTGAGGGGAAGTCAGGGCTGCCCATGCTCTGCCACAGCTGGTACGGGTTGGTTACGTTGTTGTCCAGGTAATATGTAACATAAACAAGTCCTAGATGAGAAGAAAGAAAATACGCTGGGGTTACACTCACCTTCCTTCTTTCATTTTCCATAAGTTTCTCACCCCGTTTTGATGTATCACCTATTAATATGTAGAAAAGCCAAACTGCATTCACAGAAAATGCAAATACCTGCACTGAAATTATGAGATGTTGAGATTTTATTTTTCTTCAACCTCAACTCTCAGAACAAAGGCTTTTACAATGACTTTCTTGTTCTTGAAATGTCTATTCAGAAATCTGAGTGAAATCCCTTGCTGTGACATCATTACTTTCTGTGCTGCGTCACGTGATAGCACTGACTGTGACGTCATTACTCTCTACTGCGTCATGTGACAACACTGGCTGTGACGTCATTACTCTCTGTGTGGCGTCATGTGACAGCACTGACTGTGACATCATTACTCTCTGCTGCGTCATGTGACAGCACTGACTGTGACGTCATTACTCTCTGTGCTGCGTCACGTGACAACACTGACTGTGACGTCATTACTTTCTGTGATGTGTTAAGTGCGTTAAGGCATTCTGCTCATTTGGTCTCATCAATAACCTGTTAAACTTGTTGGGCCTTGGTGGAGGCTGGTGCTCTGATGAGTGCCCCTCTGGTTTAAGATTGTTTTTTGAAATGATGCTCCACAATAATAAAAACAAAAGGAGTGAAAGTGACCAATACTTTTTTAAACGCACCCTTTTGTCCAGCCAGTCCTTTGAGTGACACGGTGATGTCATCAATGTGGGCGTGGCTGCTGTTGTCATCACTGTTGTAGATCAGCACTGCTGCCTGCCAGCTGTCTGAGCTGCCTGCTCTCACAGGCTGATGACTGCTGCCCAGAACTCCCAAAGTGCTGCTGTTGGTTCCTGCTGAGCTCCAGACCTCAGCCAGGACCTGGATGTCCCCTTACAGCCAAACATTTCAGTGGAGACGTGGTCATTAATGTGGGACAGGGACATTGTGTTTGTGAGCTTATGGCAACAGTTACCTTTCAGTTGCCAATAGGGTTGTAACTCTTCAGTTGAAGTTTCTTGTGTTGCTGTGCTGATTCTAATTCTGATTCTAACTGATTTTGAACTGTTCTGAGCATTACAACTCAAAATAATTGGATTAATGGAGTTGTATTACAACTCAAAATAATTGGATTAATGGAGTTGTATTACAACTCAAAATAAATTGGTTCGGAACCTGAAACGTTGGTTCCCAGTGAGAAACAGAATAGTAGGAATTAAAGTGACGACATCATACCCCCACTTTGGTGCCAGAACAAATCAGTGGAAATGTGGGCTGGTTCGCTACATAGCACCTTGGTTACACGGATACTGAACGGAACTGGTTCCAGAACCACAACCACAAGCGGCTAGACAGAGAATAACCAATCCTGTGTCCCCAACAAGGATCTTTACTTCCTAAGCCATCCAATCAACTCTTAATGCTCATGCAGCAGCAGGGAAAAGTTAGTCAACCTTGTACCTCTTAGATTTCTGCATTATTTACTCATCATAAGTGGTCTGATCTTATAATATAATACATTTACATTTTGTAATCCTTTCAATATGTTTTAAGTTTTTCATCATTCATATTTTTCAGCAGATAACCAGGCGTTATTAAAAACAACATTTGTCTGCATTGTGATGACTTGAGAGAGTCCCCGCCAGCTAGCTCTTGTTTAACAAATGTAACTGAACACCAACTATCTCCAGAATGCTACAACTTACAAAAAGTGCTGACAGTGACCTACTTCAGACATACATTTCAGTAATACTGCAATTATACTCCCATTGTAAATGAATACTAGCACATAAACGTTATATTCAGTCACGGCTCCACATGCATTCATACTCTGATTACATGATGTGCATATTCGGAGAACTGCAGAATCCTTTTACTTCTGTCCCAGTGTACGGCTTACTCACAAACAAACAGAGTTACCTTGTGACCTTATCAAATGAGGTTCTATGGTCCTAACAGAACCCGTTTGACAACCGTGGCACCCCCAACTTATCAGTCAAGGCAAACATTAGGGATCAGGTATTCATTTCTATAATACCCCAACCTTACGTTTCAAAACCCCTCAGAGGTCACCGTCCCTGCAGTTGACATGTTCCAGAGAGGAAATGGGCGTTACCTAGCAGAGCCAGTCTTATTCTCAGTGTGTATGTGTCAGTAATTGGAGCACAGCATGAATGTAGGCGCGTAAACGCACTGAATGTAAAGGGACAGGCTTCATTGGATGATAGATGATATCAAACTGTGT
>OMOW01117443.1:2516-13134 GCA_900312555.1 Lamprogrammus exutus | reverse complement strand
AATCCTAGCTTCAGCTCGTTGTTCATCTCCCCCAGTTCCTTGCGGTCTTCGATCCAGTCTGATCGAAGGATTTTATGGAGCGCCGGAGCGAGCATGGCGTCGCAGACAAAGGGTCCGAATAACTCTGTGACTTCGTTCATGTTTTCTTTGTTCAACAGCCACTTGTTTGCCAGATACAATAACCCGTCATCGTTTTTTTGTTCAAGTACTATTCTGTTTAGTTCCGGCAGATGTATCAGCCCCGCGAGCCTCAACCTCGATACCGATTTTCTACACTCGGTCTTTTCGGATAGCTATGTGCCGTTTGGGGACACGTCCTGCATATGTATGGCACCTTGGAGCGATATAATGTCGCCATTGTCTACATAGCGTAGGGGGGTCACGGATTTGTCAAACACTTTGCATTCAGTCCGAGTTGACTGGTCGGTCGCTTCAAACACCTCCATGTAAGGTACCATGCGCCCGGTCAGCACTAGATCGAACGACACGTTGGGTGTATTGTGTATTGCAGTGCATCGTATTGGCTCTTCCTGAATCGGGTAATCAGAACAATGTAGACATAACCCGTAGCCGACCCTGTGCTCTTCTGAGTTCTCGTCGCTTTTGCTGTACAGCAGGTAATCACAATCCGAATCCATGGTGTAGTAGATACACTATCAGCGATGCAAGTGCTAGATTAGTACCTGCACACTCCACCGCCCCACCAATTGCCACCCAACTGGCAAGGGAAGTCACTCACTGCAGCGCGTTAATCTCCGCGTACCGGCACTGAGTCACTGACTCTCTGAGCTTGGATCGTGTCTGAGCCACCTGCAGCTCGAGAGAGCCCTCGGTCCTGGTCATCTTTCTCACTTGCGAGACGAGCATAGACTGGTACAGCAGAGTTTTCACGGAGATCTCTCCCACACCGACCAGGGCCACCAGCACCGTACAGATTGGTGTAGCGCTGGAGGATCATCCTGAGTGCCTCGCTGTCAGTGTAGCACGTGTTTAGGGCTTCGTGGACCGAAACGATGGCATGGTCGCACTTAGCCCATTTAGCCTCTTCCTCGTCAGGCTTCGTTTTGACAGCCTCTCGCATCTGTCTCTTTGCAGCCAGGCGAACCATCTCCTGCACGAGGTTGTTGCGCCCTTGTGCAGCCTGCACCATGTAGTGGAGATGGTGGTCACTCGAGTCGACCCTGAGCTCTGGGTACCTCTCTAGGACCTTCTTGAAGCCTATCATGTGCTCGGAAACGGTCTTGGTGTAGCTGGTCAGGATCCGTCTGTAGTTCTTGGCCGCGGACTTACAGTGAGCATCGTAGGCCTCACATCGCATGCATGTATGCTTGGAGCGGGTCGATCGGCCCCCATGCGCTCCTCCGGGCGTCTTTTCTCTATCTAGGTCTCCGGTGGTCCACTTTGTAACTCTCCATGACGGAAGGTGTTTCTGACCGGTCCCGGGTGTGTCGTTGTCCTCGTGGTGATAATCGTTGTCGTAGTCTTGGTCAGAGTAGGGTATTGACATGCTCTCTTCACTGTCATTATTGTCAAAACGTATTACTTTAAGCGGGCTCTTAGGTAACTCATCAAAGGAATATTCGGAACTCATACTGACATCGCTCTCGCTCCCATATTTATAGTCCTCGGACCCGTGTTCCATTGATTCCACGGTGTCTCTCTGGACAGGGTCGTGGCGAACGGCGGCGGCCCGAACCGAGCCTTCGTTCACGAAGGACATCGCCTCATCATTGAAGACATCTTTGTCGTATTTTAAGAAGATATCTCTAACCACGTTGCTCAACAGGGACATCAAGGGGAGAGAATGATCAAACGTGGCGTCTCTCCTCCAGAGGGACAAGGGGCCGTTCAGGCTGACCATCGCCTTGATACAAGCGTGCCCGTTCGTCAGGGGGACAAACCTCTCTTCGCTATGAGGTCCAACAGGAGTAGCGCGGGATCTCTCGTTCGCATGTGTGATAAGTACATCTTCTACGTCTAAACTTGCCTCACATGGGGAAAGCTCCAGCTCACGGACGATGAACGCTCGTACCTATTCGGCGACCGCAGCGATGTTTTCGCCCAGTTATATCCGAAATGGGTATCGAGGTTCATGGTAAGGTGCAGGATTTTGTACCACGGGGTACTGAAGAGGTCTCTCTTCGTCACCCCTCAGGATATTCAATAAAGTGTACAGGGTGCGGACTGGCGAGGGTACGTTCACAACGGTTGACAGCGGAGGTCATGTGTTGCAAATCGAGAATTTCACAGACCCACGTCTCCCTAGGAAACTGTCCGTTGGGGATAGCAGATTTGCAGTCTTCGAGGAGACCCTATCCGTGTTCTTGGACGTGGCTTTTAGGATACACCGCGGCAGAGCGCGAGCGCCGACTTTGCTGGTGATCTGCCGACGCTCAGACTTGCACGACACCATGGCAGGATTGTGTTCAAACTGGCAGACGTGTTACAGGGTCATGGAGCACGACATTTGAGGCTTGAAGGTGGAATCAGGCTACATCTACACAACGGAGGGCCTATCTCTGTACAGCTTGGTCACCTCGTGGAAGACCGATATCTGTCTGATCTTTGACGAAGGCTGCCGAGAGGAGACAGTCTGCACGCTGTGCACTCTGGCTATAGGGGACTGCAAGTTGGGGATGGGGTTCCAACTGAAATGCGTTCTGCCTGATGGAGGAAAAGACTTAGATCTGAGAGACCTGGACCCTCTAGAGCCAGGCTCGATGCTGCGAGACATCTGCATCCCCGAGGAGATTAAACGCTAGCCTCTCGCGGATGAACATTCGAGCCCCCTCAGCTGCTGCGATCATGAGGGCTTGGTGTCTCTCAGAGACATGACCAGACTCCCCTCGGGGTTCTCTATTCTCGTGGAGAACGAGAACGTGGTGGTCTTGAGACACATAATGAGAGACGCTGTAGTGATCGTACCCAAGACGAGGGCTGGCATGACAAACGAGGTCCGAAGGATGGCTCAGCTGAGGAACAGTAAGACGGCGGCTCTGAGATAATGGAATGGTTCCCGTGCGGGTACTCTGTGTTTAGAGTCGAAAGGGGTCTCCCGGGCGTACCTCCTGCCGTGATATCTTGCAACCTCGACGGAGATGAAGAAGACAGGCACCGAGGGAAAGACTGTTCCGCAGGGGAGGTGCCGACGCTGCTCGTCCTGAGGAGCCCCGAGTATCACAGGGTCCTAGACTATAATGGCAGAGAGATCGTACAAGCTCTACGGATAGTGTTCGGTGACCTGCTTGACATAGGCACCATCTTACGCCTCACGGAGCTATACGTTCCAGAGCTTCTGGTGCAGCTGCCTTACACGAAGAAGCTGAACTGGATCCCAGGCAGCGTCAAGAGCGCAATAGAGAGCCGAGACATGTGGTTCACCAAAGAGCATGGGGACGAGTCGTACCTCAAACACAACGAACCTCCCTTCATGTACCTCGGCAATCTGGTGCACGGGCTTTAAGTAGCATCGAGGGCACGTTGACTAGGTGTCACGCTAGACCGATCGCCCAGGCCCTGCATGGACCTGACAGCGAGTTGGACCCTTGGTGACACTCGCTCTGGGTTTTCAACGAGGACCACGATGATGTAGGAATCAATGATATTTTATGCATATCAATCAAAACTCAGAGGAGACCTTTGTCCATTTAGATAACCTTGGGAAGGATCAGCTGTCAGGGAAGAGCTGGATTATTGCGCACGAGGGCTCCCTTTCGCCCGATCTTCACTCCCAAGCAAGTCAAGACGAGGCACCCGTGGCACCCGAACAACCCGAGGCGATCAGCTATCGCCGTATATGCAAAGGGCTACTGGGGGAGAATGTAGACAGGCTGGGGTATCACGAAGGCCACAGATTCCTAATTATGTTACATTCAAACGACGCGTTAAGACACCACGCAATGGGTGTTTGCCCCGGTCGTGAAAACCCCTTGCTTGGCAAACATCGCCTCTACGGTGTACACGAAGACCCAGGTTAAGGTAGACGTGCGGAGATATCCAAGCTCTCACCGTACACTCATAGAGGCACTGTGGGCTCTCTTCATGTACTCAAAGACTAGCCCAGCAGCAGCAGCACCCTTGACTGACACCGCTGCACCTGTGGAAACCTCCACACCAGAAGCTCTGGCCGTGATGTCGAAGACTAGCCCAGCAGCAGCAACACCCTCGACTGACACTGCTGCACCTGTGAAACCCTCCACACCCGAAGCTCTGGCCGTGAAGGTACACCTAGCAGTCAAAAGTTTCAACATCAAGACTGGTACGTCGCTTGAAGTCTGCAATGACATAAAGGCCGTGTACGATAGAACGTGCCATCAAGAAGCAGAGTTCATACCCATCGCAGCGATTGTAGGAGGCCTGTTTGGAGTCAACGTGGAGCTGAATGTCGACGGGTACAACTATTACCTTGTCAACAAACACTACCATATGCTGTGGGCTCCCGGTTCCATCTGCTACAGTGGCGTGATGGTCAAAAGTCTCAACTTACCCGTCCGGATACCCCAGGAGAAGCGTACCGTCGACTGCTATCACACGGGCACATAAGGCGCCCACGTCAGGCTGAATGATCTGAAGGTGGGCAGAGTGCCATCCGATAACTACTGCGGCTTCCACACTGTAGCTGTGCTATTGGGAGCAATCAGAGGCAATGACGAGTGTAACCACCATGTTCGCAAAATGTTGGTCAGTGAAACTGTCAAATATATGATACGTGATACGAGTGATACAAATGACAATGTCAATGAAACTGTCAAATATATGATACGTGATACGAGTGATACAAATGACAATGTCGATGAGATCCGGGTGTACCTACAAGTGAATGGAATTAACACCCCCGAGGGTCTGACAGATCTTCTCATGCAGCACAATAGGTGGTTGTACGTACATGAAGTCACTTTCATGCTCAAGGCACACGGCAAGCTCTCGGCAATGATCACAGAAAACTCATACCCCATCTACAACCCAGATTATCCCTGGGTTATGAGTGGCCCATTGATCGAGATTTTCTCCACCAGTGTCCCTAGGATCTACTCTCACAACAGCATCATCCTCCTCACGTTCATGGTTAGAGGCTGACGCTGATGTCGAGTCTCGATTCCGGTGACCAAAGCTGTCTGCATTTGCCACTCTCCTCGCTCTCGGCGCTTCAGCTTGGTGACCGACAGTAGCATGAATCTTACCATTCAACGCTTGTAACATCTTAAGCAATTTTTTACTCGCTCTCGGCGCTTCAGCTTGGTGACCAACAGTAGCATGAATCTTACCATTATACGCTTGTAACATCTTTACCATTTTTTTTACTCGCGTCAATTACTCGCTCCATTGTCATGGGTTCGTTCCAGTCAATAACTCCCTCCATTGTCACGGGTTCGTTCTGTCCTGACACTCCCCTCATTCTCCGTGCTGAGCCAGTTCTGGACTTCTATCAAGAACAGGCTCCACTATGATGGCTTTGTTCCACCTAAAACACTGGTTGGATGTTTGTATGTAGAAAGGCCCGTAGGGCTGAAGGTTCGCGCCGACGGTGTGCAACTCAACCTCTTTGTACTTCTCAGAGCCTAGTATGGTCTCCAAATCACTATTCACCGAAGTTTTTTTTTGCTCTGTGAATGTGCACATGTTGTACACATCGTGTAGTAAGTACTCGTCGTCAGGGTTAGACTGGGTCTGGGCCTGATGAGGACGGAAAACAGTTGTGTAGGTTTCCACCAAAGTCTTTTTCACCTCGGCTGGCAAATAGTTAAGTAATCCCAGCTGTTGCATTGTCATGTGGATGGTAGCTATGCCTTCCTTGCCTCCACACACGGGATCCTCATTTTGCCAATTATATATAGTGTCAGTCAGGCACCCGATGAAGTCCACTCTGAATCCAGTACGCCATCTCCATATCCTCACCGGTTGTATACGCTTCATAGTGAAGCCCAGAACCCTGAGAGATAGGATCTGTGCTCGTAGAAGGCATTGCATGACATGGTATGCGAGGGTGAATTTCTCAGTCTCTGTGATCATGAACATCCCGTACGCACAGCCTAGATTCCATTTTCCGGCGGCTTCACCGACAAATATCCCTACCCCTGATTTTAAAAACGGGGTCTTCGCCAACTGCAGAGGGAATGTTCTGGGTACAAATGGGTGCACCTGGAGAGAAGTGTGCATGTCCAAGATATCTTGTAAAAGCTTGGCATCCTCAGCAAAAACCCTACGCAACAACAATCCGGTCATATTTTGGATGGTGCAGACCGCGCCCAGGTACAACGTCTCTTTACTTATAATCCTCAGGAGGTTAGGTGTGTCTTCCTTAGTCAAAGTCTGGAACTCGCTGATTATCAGCTCCACAGGTTTATAGCCATTATGGGGAGGCATTGATAGATTCATCGTTTGGTACGTTTGCGTTTTTGTCTTGCAGCTCAGTGTACTACAAGGAATCCGTTTGTTGTAGACCAGGCTCGTAGGGTAGCACAGTACGATATGGTCTCTTTGATTCCTAAAAGTCATTTCCACTCCAATCTCCCAGCTTGTTTTAAAATCCTGGGGATCTTTGCGTATCACGTCCATTACGAGAGAGAGATCTATTACGGGAGAGAGATCGGTTGGTTTCACCCAACCCATGCGCTAAGGTGGCTCAGATAACCCCGCACAAGGAGTATCTATGGGTGTGATATTTTCGTAACTTTGTGCAATTTTGGTGTCCATCAACCTAGACTTAGCAATACCATCAGATGTGACATACACCATCGTCTGGTATGGTGTATATCCAAATCTCTCCACCAGGGCGGTTTTGTGAAAACCTCTCGATTGCCAATGTGTGTTACTTTTCAACAACTCCTCTTCTTGAGGGGTTGCCTCTCTGTCTTTATTTACTTGCACAGGCTCTCCCACCGCCGCAGGCTGTGCTATCTGATACGGATCAAGTGTGGCATGGTATACCTGTTGTTTCCCCTGATGGTTCATCTGCTGATTCATCTGCTGGACCCCAGGTTGTGGTTATAGCTGTACCATATCTTGCACAGGTTGTTCAGCAACTTGGTTGACTCGCTGATGAAACTGCGGGGACTGATTCCGAGGCTGGGGCTGGGGCTGCTGAGACTGTGACTGAGTCTGTCCACTGAGATTGTCCTCATTCTCAGCCCTTAAGCGTTCTGTTCGAATTTTATTGATGAGTGTATCGTGATCACCTTTGTAATGCTCCTTGAAACAATTAAACAGAATAGCAGATACATCTGGGGAACTGGAACTGTCATTCACCTGGGTGTTGGTGTAAAACACGATCGTGTTGCTGTTGAAAAAACCCATGTCAGACTGTGCCCCAGAGGTGTTGAATCCCTCAGAATCCACCGTGTGTTCCTTTTGCATGAGGAACACACTCGTGTCATCCACGGTCCCCGGTGTTCTTGAAGTCCGTCCTCGAGCGAGTTCCGCGAAGAGCACCCCAAAGTTCGTGGTGCCCGCAGTCAAGTGTAACTCTGTCGAGATGTCTCCCCGAGGATCGTTCACAGTCTCCATATCACAATCAAGCTGGCTGGTGTTGTGGTTAGAATTCTGCACATCCAGGTATATCTCTGCAACCATTTCGGTAGATGATGTACCCGAGGAGCCCGTGGAGCTCGCCAACTCCTCGCCTAACTCTCTGCTTAGCTTTTCAATGTGTCTAAGAGCATTCTGAGTGGCATCAATTTGGTACATCTTCTGTGCCACTTCTCCAAAGCTGTTGTTGGAGCGCTTGTTCTTGTGGATGCATCCCGTAGCCTTGTACGAGGTCGTGTAGGCGCTGACCATGGGCGCATTACATGACAAAGCATTCCAGCTTGGTGTCCTTTTGTCAGCTGTCACTGCGGTAAGCAATCCCTAGTAGATCTCGAGGTTTGACGTAGTGACGCCCTGCTGTGTCCTCCGAATGTTGACTGCTTCTTCCTCCCTCAGCGACTCTATAACGCTGACACGCAGGGGTTCTCAGAAGCCCAGAGCTTACAGCCTACCCTTCAGAGCTTTGAATGTTCTTGAGTTCTCACTCAACCACACACAAGGCACGTCAACCTTACTCATGTCCCTCAATCCAGCTTCCTTTGGTCCCAGTGCAGACCATGTATTGTCATTCACCAGCCCGATCCTGCAAAACTCGCAGACTTTGCCGATTATCAAGGCCCTGTCTCGCCAGCCTCCGCTCTCGTCCATAGCCGAGCCCACGTAATGTTTGTCGAGCCCTGGGTGTTTGGCGTTCGAGGACGATCCTCCCGCTACCCACCAGTCCTTCAGCACCTGCAGCTCGTGGAGTACGACCTTGTCACTCTCGATGTGCGCGTACAACATACACAATGCCAGATTAGCGCACGCCATGCGGAAAGCGTCCTTGTCCTTGGCAATGTTGGAAGACCTATACATCCTGGGCACCGAGACGAATGGCAACTGGGATAGCACGTCTCCGGTCTCACTGTGGACAAAGAATGCTGTGGCGAGTTTAGGTTCTCAGTACGCTGTCTCTGCATACAAGCGACTGAGAGGTCTCTTGTCTAGCAGGCACATGTCTCTGAGAGAACCCATTACCCCCAGGAAGACCTTGTTGATGTTAAAAGCGAGCTCGTCGTCCAGAGCTTTGCCTCGCACACTTGTCATCCAAGAGCTCAAGGTCTGCCATCGGAAATCCAGAGTCGTCAGTCTTGATATCTCCACCATAGCTTTAGGAACCTGAAAGAATAATCTCCTTGTCTGAATGTGCATTCATCGTCTTCTTTGAGGCGCTCAAACACGTAGCTGGCGATACTGTGTCTGGCATCGCCTTTTTTGTGAAAGTCGTAGCGTTTGTTCTGCACGAGTTCCAAAAACAACATCACAAAGTAAGGCGTGTGCATAACAGTCAGGTGCTCCAAGCGCCACAGGTTCAATTCGCTGTCTGGAACCCTCTTCGGTGTAACATTGCCAGTGACTAACTTCTTACACTTAAACTTGCCGGCATCTACTGTCACCCTTATGCACCAGCACAGTAAACAAGGATCCGCTACTCCATTCCGGAAAAACTTACTGAGCCCCACGGGGCCCGGTAGGTTATCGGGGTGGTAGTATAAGTCGTGATGTTTGCGTAAGGTGGTTACGGAGCGTGCAGCCCGGTTTGGACCCCGGTAGCTGTACAAGTAGCTGATGGCGTCCTCTGTGGATTTGAATGTTTCACAATGGTTGAGAGCTCCCTCGTGGAGTGCTGCGGCGATAGTTTTCCACTTGACCACCACATCATCCTGGCATTCCATTGCAGATACTATTAAAAACAATGTCAGATAGGGATTATAGTTTACCAAGAAACATAATAAACGTTGTTGTCATAAGACTAATAACATCCAACTCCGGGAAGTTCTATGTGGCCTATAGATCTGTAAATATCATATGAAACAAAAAGTCTCCTGAGCTGGTGTGTGCTGTATATCATTGTATCAGCAGTCTATTATACGTACATGGGAAATGCTAGAGCCTTCAAAGTTTGAAAATGTTCAGTGTGTTGTCATTGTCCATGACCGTGTGAGATATCATCATCTTGTATTTCATCTCCCCCGTATGATAGTACAGGGTATGCTGCACGGCAATTGCCAGGCAACTAGTTCCATCTTTCTCGAGAGCCCACTCTAACAGCGACCTCTTAAACTCCTCCGTGATCGTCGAGGCACACCGGTGCCTGACCCCGCAGCTAAACGGTGTGGGTTGACAGTATCCCATAGCGGGTAACGAGTACCAGAAAGCAAAAGCCGAGGCGTTTGGACACGGGGAGCCCATTCTACTCCTAGTTCCCGGCACTTCGCCGATTGCGTCCGTTGCCAATTTCAAATCTCCCATAAAGTGTGTGTGTAGCCTCTCCGAACATTCTGTTCCCATACTCGGGTACGGGGATGGCGAGCTTGCGGCTGATCACGTACAGGACGCTGAAATTCTCACGCCCTGGGAACATGTCGATTGTAATCGCGCCGGGTAGCCCTTCCCAGCTTCTGAACTGCTCAGACTGACTGACGAAGTTGAACTGATCCACGACCGTCAAGGGTCTCTCCTCTGTGCAGCCGAAGTGAGACGGACAATTCCTGTAGACGTACAGACCCGGCGGGAGACTTTGAGACTTTTTCAGCTGATACACGACCACAGCGTCGCAGCACTTGTCGTACTTGTGACTTCGATTTTGCATCAGCCACCTGTACGCCGTTACCATGTTTCAGGGCTCTGGCTCGCACCGTGTACGACAGAGCCCTGTTGATTAGCATGCTCAACGACCAGGACCTGCCCTTGTGCGCCAACGGACACTTGTGTAAGGGCATGCTGGTGAATGCTCAGAACAATCCCAGGCCGCTACCCTCGCTAATCTCACCCGAGTCTTACAACCGCTTTGTGGCGAGCAAAGCCAAAACCGGAGAGGTTCAGCAGATCAACCCGTGTTGTTGTATCCTCTGTCTCCTGTTCAACCAGTCCGCTGCTGTCGCACAGATGTTCAGCCCCGACAGTCTATGACTGGAGCCTCATCCGAGCAGGCCCGTGTATTACTTCAATGTGAAACTTTCCCCCGACGTCGGGGTGCCGGAGGTGTGCATAGATGAGTATCAAGGCTACCTTGTCAACTTTCAAGGCTCAGTGGGTAGCTACAAGCCAACCT
>OMOW01117442.1:0-17310 GCA_900312555.1 Lamprogrammus exutus | reverse complement strand
ATATACACCTCTGTATCTGTGTTATTGGTGTTCTACTCTATTTATGTGTGTAGTTATTTATTATGTTTGGTCTCTCTCTCTCTCTCTCTCTCTCTCTCTCTCTCTCTCTCTCTCTCTCTCTCTCTCTCTCTCTGTGTGTGTGTGCATGTTTGCCTACAGTAAGCAGATATTGGATCGTTCAATTAGCAGTTAGTCACACCAGTAGCAGGAGACGGATGCGTGCTCAATGCCCAGGGCCGGCATGCATACTTTTTCAAACTTGCATAAATAATTGAAAAAACACTGCAGATCCCTGACTCACATTATTATTTATTGGTAATTGTTTTACGTTAATTTTGCAATCAGTGATCAACATATCAATTTCATCTTCATGACAGTTATGAAAATACTGTTTTTGTACTATTTTAAATGTGACAGATAAGATCAGTGGTTTCAGTGTTTCCTGTGTGCCTGCCCCTGACAATCCCATCAGGCTCTTTACAAGCAGTTGACTGCACCACATTGAAAATGAGTTGGCCATGACTCCTAGCTCACTGAATACACTGTAACACAAAATGATGATACAAAGTTGTCCCCTCCATATCCCACCTTTGATGTGACTCTGATTCATATCAGCAACAGTGTGTCCCTGAAGAGGCTTAGCAATCTTTGCTATGTTACAGTCCTAAATTTGCCTGATGGTAAATTGGGTATCAACAGTGTACTTACTTTGCCTAAGCTGAATCTTCACATGTCAATTTGAAACCACTGCCCACAGGAGCCTGTGCACTTTTAAATTGCAGAGAAGGCAAGCAAATGAACAATACACTGGCGAGTTTACATAAGTGAATGATTTTTGGGGAAATTACATCCTAATTAGGTCAAGACATTGTTGGGGTTCGTTTGTAAGTTGGAGTTTGTTTGGCGATATTTGCCATTCACTTACCAGGTCCACAGGGTTTTGAATGAACTTCAACAGCACAACATCAACATGGAGACAAACGTTATGCACAAGGTAAACGTATCTTCTGGATTCCCAAACAGAACTGTGTAATGCTATAATGACGGCAACGCCTTGTAAAATCTATTTTCTTTGGGTACTATTTTTCCTTACAATGCCCAGCATGTATATCTTCACAACATTCTCTCAGCTGCTTCATGTTATTAGGTGACGTTGCGCAATCGGCAAACTGATGTGAGAATGCACCTGGGAGTTACTTAGGATTGAGATCCATGAAGAATACAAACATTTCTCACATTTGTTCATTTTAATATAATCTTTTTCTTTCCTTTTGAGAGGGAACCACACTAAACATTATGCCATTTCTCTCCCTCTAAGCTGCTTGATCACATTTTTGAAAGGCTTCATAAATTTGCTTTGGGGCTCAGCTTTGGGGTGCAGCAGCAGTACTCACCCACAGGTGATGGTGTGCTGCCACTGCTGGAAGGCTGTTGGATGTGCAGCCTCTGTGGTGATGGAGGCGGCAGCTGTGGCAGGGAACTAATGACTGATGGGAACAGGAAAGGATACACCCCAGGTGTGTAACGCCTCATCTGGACCAGAGTAGGACTGCTGCAGGGCTGGGCACAGCTAGCTGTCTTCATCACAGCGATGGGTGAAGGGTGCAGGCAGAAGCACTGAGTGAGTTAAGGCGTGGTGAGGCTGGGAGGCCATCAGATGACCCCCAGGCTGTAGTTAGTCTGTCTGGAGCAGGATCGCTTGCTCCTTGGCACTCCACAGATCCATGGTGGAGGAGTTTGGTGTTACCCAGCAGATCAGAGGCTGATTTCACTAACCCTGCAACACATACACACATGACCATGAATCAGTCATGTCTCTGTAGATACAGTAGTAGATAATAAATAAAACTTTGCCTACCCGGGCTCAGATGTGAAATGGAAACTGAAGTGTTTTGGTCAGATTAGATATATGAATTGACATCATGTCGGGAGATGAAGGGGAAAGAAACATTCATTGAAAGTATATAGATGTTTTTTTTAAATTCATTTTATTGAAAGCATTTCTGTGGATGAAAGCATGAATTAAAAAAGACCATGAAAGGGAGCATTCACGGAGTAAAATCTGTCCTGTGCATCTTATGTACTTGAGTGTAGTCATGGCAATGCTTTGCAGTCTGATTAAGCCTCAGTTCTCTTACTACGGCAGTTAAAGTGAAATGATTCCTAATGACTGCAGAAAATACTTGGTGCCTTTTTGAGACGACCCACTCAGATTTAGTCATCTGTTCTGAGTTTTGGGTTGCAGTTTAAAAGCTGAAGCTTCATTGTCCACAAACTCAATGGGCAGACTCTGATCGAAGTACAGTTTAATCTTTATGTCCTTTCACATTGCTATCATATCAACTTCTGTCATCTTTCACCCCCTGCTCAAAGTGAAATGTCATGTTCAAAATTAACTGATACAAAGAAAAAATAATGCAGTGAAAGGATAAGCATGTTCAAAGGGAAGCAAGAAGCAAGTCTGAATGATTTGTGGTGTAAAGTAACTAACTGCTGATGATTTCACACCCATAACCAGTATTGTGGCTCCAGATTTAGACATAATATAACAATACATCTAGAGTGCTGAAAGAGTGACACATACACAAGAGGAACCTGAATCTATTGCAACAGGGATTCTTTTGGGAATACTATAAGAGGTGTTTGTACAGCAGCAAAACTTTACCAGGAGGGATTTCCACATCCGCTATTCACACAGTGATTTTTGAGTGTTCTGCAAATGCATTTCTGGTCTTAGGACTTCTAAACAGTTTCCTTTCAGAAAATAAAACTTACTCTCTTCAATTGAGTCAGCCACAATAGGTAATTCAATGCGAGAATAATTCATGAGGCTTAATTTAGAAATGCAGCTCCAGCCTCTGTAAGCGGATAGAAACCTGATAATGAAAGTGCGGCAACAGAGTGCGAGCCGCGTAAAAATAGAAGACATTAAAAATAACAAGTTAGGGCGTGTAGAAATGACAGTTTGATGGAGCAAGGCATATTGCAAATTACACAGTGAGGAAGTAATCAAATGTTTTTTTTTACTCCAGTCTCAGCTCAACGAGGACATTATCTGCAGTATGGGCGCTCAGTCTAAAATTAGACTAACGTACGGGACAAATATTGATCTTTAAAAGAATTCTGCCAAAGATGTAATGATATGATCCAGTCTCACAGTTTTTGTTTACAGTTTACAGTCAGGTTTCTTTTTTGCATAATTAATCAGTACTGCATTAGTTGTCTATGGGAAGAATGTAAGCTGAATTTCTTTTGATACTGAAACCCACAAATTTGCATGAATATGGAAGCAAACACATACTTCAATACATTCATTATACTGTGTGTAATCTCACACAGTTCATCAGGCCTATAATTTTTTAGTGTTATCAAAATGTTCATCATGTTGTGAAGCAAAGAGCACATTATGGTTTCAGCAATTTTGTCTCATTATTTTGTTCTTTATTCTCATTTTTTAAAAATTCCTTTCATCTTGCTGTTGTATCTTGTATGCTTAATTACAGTTAAAGCAGAAATCAGAGTATAAGGTGCATGTAAATGTACAGACTGGTCCTTTTTGGGATTGGGTGCAAATTTTCAGACCAGAGCAAACATGAAAAATATTATTAAAATGGACACAATAAAGATAGGGAATATAAACACAATTTATATGCTATCAGAAGCTCCAAAACAAGCACATGGTGGGTGGAACAATGGATTAAACGACTCCAGTGGATGCTGAAGCAAATAGAGGACAGTCACTCATTTTTCCTCCTGTTTCCTCACCCCTGTGACTGTGGGAAACAAACTGAAGCTTTTTAGTGAGTATAAAACACTTTTCTATTACTCTAAACATTGGAGATCATAATTTATTTCACACAGCAGATGCACAGGGTGAGGGTAAATCCTCCAATCACTTTTTCTCCCTGCCTGTCTGCCTCCAAGGCAGGCAATGGACGCGATTGGCTTAAATCCCCAATTTGATGTATTTATTCGCTTATTGCAACACATCTTTACCGGGATAAAGAAACAGCCCATTGGCCCTCTGGGTTGGAAGTGCTTGTAATCTCTGGCAAGATTAGAAATCAGAAAATCAAATACTATACAGAAAATTCTGGACATATTAACAGTTTTGGGTTTTAATGATGCAGTTTTAAAAATGTGAATCCTTAAAATGGTGCTCAGGGACAGCAGTGTGTCAGACAGAGAGCTTATCAATCAACCCCCATATTTGTATGTTTTAAGCTGTAAAAAATCTTATTTATCAGAGGCCTGATAAAACTGTCCTTTCCCCTCCATACAGGCTGTACAGACTGTACATCTTTATATTCTCCTTTATCTGTTTCTCCTTTTCCTCTCCTTCATCTCGTCCCTCTCTCCTCTCTCCATTCCACAGCTCTTGGCTCCCTCTGATAGATGGAGGCTCCCCTGACGCCGACCCCTGGCATCTGGATCACTGCCATGACAACGGGTCCAAGCAGCAATAACATGCCTCAGAGAAAGGTCAATAGACCTGAATGGCAATACAGGTATTGACAGTGACATCCATCAGAGGCTCGAAGGGCCCGACAACAGCATGACAACAATCGATTGTGGATCAGTCACACCAGGATCAATTACAACATCATTTCTGCATCATTTTCAGCTGCACAGAAATCAAGCGAGTCGGCCTTGCAGCCTTAAGGGACAAAAATATGACAGGCTCTCACCTAATCAGACAAACTACACAAACAGATGACATTCTTTATTCATACGGGAGGCCGTGAAGGCTTCTTTGCTTCCCTCATGTACATTATTCATTATCCTACATGAAGGCAGCTTTTTCACTGTGGCAGACATGCAGGGGTGCTGGCTGTTTGATGTCGAGCATGGAGCCACTCCAGCTGGGAGTCTTGGAACCCACTGCGAGTATCAGGTGTTGTGAAGTCACAACAGTACACAGAACACTTTTTATTAATTCACACACACCCACGGTCACACACAGACACAAAGGCATGCACACACACACACACACACACACACACACACACACACACACACACACACAATACATATGAATGCATACACTGTAGAACATATAAATAATGTTCTAAATACTCAGTGTCTGATATTTATATTTTCTTGGAACCCTCCGCTGGCAAAAAGAAAGTGGGGCATTATATATTTTGTTCTTTTTCATATTTATATGTTTAACACTGCTCCCTGTTATGCCTTGTTCACAGAACAAGATTTTTAAGGCTTGTCAGATGTTCAAAATGTGAGATACCCCAAAAGTGGATGAAATCATGGAGACTGAACTGGAGATGTTGCAGCACCAGCTGGAGGGAAGTGGAAATTGGCACATTACAAAGCCCATCTGTTATTTCTTAATTTTAAAAAATCCTATTTCAAGTTACATTAAAAGTTGGTCCGTTCAATATGTATTGAAGTAGTGAATACTGGTGCAGCCACAGCAGGCTTTCTAAGGAGATCAGAGGAAGTAAAATACACTCTTAACAGACTTCACGCTACAAGAAAATTCTGGCATGAAAATCTTAAAAGTCATCAAACTTCAGGCCTTTGCCATTGATCCTTGGTAATCAGACCCAAAACTACCTTGTGTACCCTGTTTTACACAGATGAGGTTACATTCACTTTGTGGAATAATAAAAACTTTTTCTCTAGTTTAAATTGTGCAATCTACTAGCTGTAAAGAATGCAGCAGATGTTCTGGTGTCACAAATGCAAAGCTTCAGCCGTGATTAATTTGACAGTAATTACTGAAATGTCCCAAACCTAATGTGCTAATCATGGGTGGATGTGGTATTACTTTAAAAAAAAAAAATGCTACATAATGAAACAGGCTCATGACTGCGTTATAGAATGAGTGAATGACAGAATGATTAAAAGTAAGGCTACTTTCTCGACCCATAATGTGATTTGCATTTAAAAGTAAAATTCTAATATTCAGTACTCGCTTAAGGGACCATACGAGTGGCTTTGCATGTTTTAGTCCATTAACCAGCCAACCATTTTCCAAAGCATGCCATACATTTTTAGATTGATTTCCTACCTCCTGGGCAGCCATTGCTTTGAGCTCATTTTAATATGAAATGAACTGAAAATCATCTCGCACAACTCAAAATGAACTTGCACAGACTCGGAACTTGTTTGAAATAGTCAGTGACATTTAGTTGCCTTTATTTTATATTAAATAAGTTCCATTATTGTGAAATGACATTTGTGAATTAGAAGCCCTCTGTTGAAAAGCACAAGTGAGCTCAGTTGTCCAAAAATAAAATCCAGAGGACAATATGAAACATTAAAAATAAAGAATGGTGTGAATTTAATTGTTTATTGAATTAAAAAGGTTGCTCAAAGCGGAACTCTGATTGACATATACTGGGGATTTTGAAGGCACCTCTGGATCACAGTTTCAAAGTTGTTACATTTTTAACATTATTTTTAGGAAATAGACAACCATTCAGACTGCTTGTCCTGTATTAACACTTGGTTACCACAAGATGGTAGCAGAGACTACGGACGGTACAGCCAGTCTTCAACCCAAATCACTCACTACCATTGGATATGGATCAGTACGATGTGGATCTGGTGTTCAGAAATGCATTTTCAGGTAGGAGCTATATTCATCAAGGCATAGCCGAATGCCTAGCAGGGCTACAAACATGCAGTGACCCCCATCAGCTGGTTGAGATCGAGCTGATTCAAACAGTTTTAATGCATCTTCAATAGCTACAGAGCTCCATCCAGAAAAGTCATTATCAAATTATCAATTTCCATTCACATCTCCAAAGCTAATAAAGACAGAGATATCATTCACGTTAATATGGGCAGGTTTTCACCATCAAGGGGTCAGATTACAAAAGTTAAATGTACACAGAAATGCAGGTTTTGGGAATGAAGCAAAGTTAGAGAGAAATGTTTGGCCTTAGCAGAGGTTTTCCACTCTTTAAGTGCTTTCTTGTTGTGCCTGAGATCCGATCACTATACATTCTGTGCACATTGACATCTTACATTGTGCATTTACCTGGATTCAAATCCAGCTCGGACCAACTTCCAACTTGGGCCTTTCTGTGTGGAGTTTACATGATCTTTCTGTGTCAGCGTGGGTTTCCTCTGGGCACTCTGGGTTCCTCCCACCTCCCAAGACATGCACATTAGGTGAATCGCCTGTAGGTGTGAATGAGAGTATGACTGAGTTGTCTGTAACTGTGTGTGAGACTGGCAACCTATCCAAGGTAAACCCTGCCTCTCACCCAATGACCGCTGGATAGGCTCCAGTCCCCCCACAACCCTGATCAGAATAAGCGGGTGTAGAGAATGGATGGATTAAGATGCAATTTCCTTATCTGGATAACATATGTAAATGTGCTTATAATAAATAATACACTCAAACTAACTGAACCTGTAGCTGTGTTGAAGTCAGGAAATAAATCTACAAATAAATGGTAAGGGCTGTGGCATTCATGTAAAATACACTTAATGTGTAGTTAATGGCCTAAAGCATGCAAAAATACTGGTTGGATATTTTTTGCAGTGGGGCCCTAACAGATACCTGCACATTTATGATGGGCTTAGTGGCCAAACTGAAAATGTTCCTCTGGGTGTTTTTATCTCCAAAATGGCTGTAAGCTGCTCCTAATCATGCTTAGCATGACCAATTAAGCGTAACCACCGTCTCCGCAGGACACACACATACTGACTTAAGACTGTGATGACAACTTCTGAAGTACATACTGTGTATACCGTTACAAGCAACCATTTACTCTTCTGCCACCAGAGTTGATATGTGGACGAATTTACTGAGAACAGCCACTACAGCAGGGAGAGTGTGTACAATATGTACTGTGTAATGCAAAGACTGAAGCTAAGCAAGTAGGTAATGTTTGCATTACTAATTAATGGAAGCCGGAACTACTTTTCAACGCACGTTCCGTCTGGAACTAATTTGAGAACACATTGCTTTGAGAACACGTTGGAGATCTCTAAAGTGAAAAACAAGCCCTATTCCTCTCCAAAGATAAACCATTTGCATCATGCTGAAGAGGAAGCGACCGTCAGTCAGCAAGCTGCAATGCAAAGCGCTAGGGATTGGCTTGAGCAAACGAATCTCCACAAAAGTCAGGTAACAATTACCTAATGTTATGCTACTTCATGTACAACCTGTTGTTCAGTTAAGCACCTACATAATTAATCTGGTTACAGTGTGCTACGTAAGTGTTATTGTCGGACGAATCAGCTCGCTATAATGTACCAACAATTCTATGGACTAACTTACAGTGTGCAAACTAATGTTATTGTCGTACATACTTGGACAAATCAGCTAAGGTAGCTAACGACGAAAATTCAAGACTACTACGGACAAATGAATCAATAATTCAACACACTGCTTGCTGTTGCTTTTTAACAGTTTAATCAAGATAACAAAATACTTACAGACAGTATTACTGTAGACCAGTGGTCGCCAACACAGTAGCTCCCCAAACACTATCTAGAATAAGGTCGGTCATATCTCAGCGATATTGTTTCATGTGTAATTGCATCGTATAGCCAGGACCATCACCTTCAAATACAGTGGTCTGCTATTTCTGTAGTCCACTCGAGGGCTAAGTTATTTAACTGTAAATTCGGGCGAATGTTTTGTGGACATGGGGAAACATAGCGAAATAAACGGAGAACCAAACCAGAGAGTCAATATGGAAGACCAAAAGGGTCAAACATGTCTAAAAATGCCTTTAAAGAAAAGTAGGAAACAGGAACACCAAATTGCCACAGCTGGCATAGTTGTTATTATATAATCATAATAGTTATTTAATGGAGTGATATATTCTATTTACTGCATGGTCTATAGTGGACATATACATATCTACTTCAAAATAATTCTTTGAAAATAAAGGTTTTCTACATGTCTTCACATGTCATTAGTAGTAATAACAAATGAATTAAAACACCCTGCTGTATTTCTAACTCAATTCATGCATGAAAGGATTAAGCTATTACTATATCCCATCATCATTTGTTTGAATAAAGTGTTTGGTGTTCAACTACATCCATGGTCACAACTACAGTCATAGATTACAATTTAGTAAGTGCATGAGAAACACAATGAAATATTTACTTTTCAGTTAAGCGCTGTGAGGTCAGTCAGCAGAGAATGAGGCTGACCAGGTTATTGGAGTCGCCCAAAGCCACAGGTAAAAATGTATGCTTCCTATTAAGCTATTACTATATCCCTGCATCATTTGTTTCATTAATGTTTGTTGTTTCAACTACAGTAATAGATTCCAATTTAGTGAGTGCATCAAAAACACATTTGACATATTTACTTTTCAGCTAAACGCTGTGAGGACAGTTGGCAGAGAATGAGGCTGACCAAATCATTGAAACCACCTGAGGCCACATGTAACTAATCATACTTTCCCACTAACCCTTTCATGCATGGTGTCCACTATGGGCAAATACTACAATTTAATTACTGTGTCATATATAAATATTCTTCTAAAGCCCATTATCAGTGTATTGACTCTGTTAATACATGGTGTCCACTGTAGTGGTCATATGTGTCTCATTTTAAACAACCATCTGACCTCTCAACCGAGTGCCGCAAGGACGATCGCAAGAGAAGGAGGCTGACCAGGTCATTGGAGCTGCTTGAGGCCACATGTAAGTACTCATGCTTTCCCACTAACCTTTTCATGCATGGTGTCCACTATAGTCATATAGTACAATTCTGTTTCTGTATCATATATAAACATTCTTCTGAAGACCCATTATCAGTGTAATAATTCTGTTAATACATGGTGTCCACTATAGTGGACACATACACATACCATCTTATTTATACGAAGCCACTGCTTATGTGTGTCTCATTTCAAACAAGATTCTGACTTTTCAGCTAACCGCCGTGAGGACGATCGCCAGGCAAGGAGGCTGACCAGGTCATTGGAGCTGCCTAAGGCCACAGTTAAATATTCATGCTTTCCTATTAAACTATGACCCAGCATAATTTGTTTCACATTCGTATTATTATATTCTACTAAACGAGTTGTGTGTGTTCTTTCAATGTTGCCCCTCGCACAGGGAACTTTTGAGCAGTGGGGCGAAAAACCCGAAGGGCCCTTTGCTCTAGTACACTATAATACACTACATAGTATATACACCACGTTATCCACAAACTATGACAAAAGAAGTGCTTGAGCCAATCTTAAACTGTCTCAGTGCACCAAATGTGGATTAGAGCTTTAAGCAATCTCCTTACAGCAGCCTGTCAGCCTTATCACTGCTTTGCTTTGATGTAATATGGCAGCAAGAAACACAGAAATGGCAAACGCTAATCATGACATGTGTTTTTCAGCATTAGTTCAAATAAAAACATTCTTAACGTAGAACGATTCTATCATCAGCCCTAACATGATTAACAAGCAGCTGACAGACAAACAGAGCTTCCATCAGGAGTCTGACATCTAATATGCTGAGCATTATATTTCTCATTTCATCAGGGCCAAAGGACAGGGTCATTACATAATGGTGTAATTAGTTGGATTTGGCATAAAAACAGGCTCAGGAAAGCATGGCGCCTGATAAAATGCCAATAAAGAGGGGACACTGCGGAGAACAGCTTGTTAACACCAGCACTGAGGGAAAAAAAGCCGCCTTTTAGATTTGAAGCAAACACTTCAAGACAAGCCATCACAGTTACATCCTCTGCTGTTTTCATAAACTTCCAGCCACCCCGAGCTTGCCGTCCTCTCACTGAGCCTGGAGCTGAGCCAGTCACAATATTTTTTCATTTCTCACTGAGCCTTCAGAGGAAAAACTTACCCCTCTCTCACTCTCACACATCTACAATCAGCCAAGCTCAGCTCTTTATCCCAGCCTTGTGCACTTGCAGGAAGACCTAACAGCACAAAAAACTAATATCAGATCCGTGTTGGGCTTTTGCAGGCCTGTTCTCTGTCATCAGAGTCACCAAGACTACATGTCTGCCAAGAGACACCAGGCTCTGTCTGCCTTTTGTTTCCTTCCCTCTTCACCATCATGTAGTCTGCTTTGCATAGACTAGTATTGTCCTAAACTTGTCCTTGTCCTGATTAAACTCTCTCCCTCAAATTACCATTTTTAAATCCTGTATCCACCTGTGGATCTCCAAGTCTTGTCAAAATAAATTCTGATCTTTTTGAGTAATCCTGCTATCAAACAAACAAACCGACACAGGTAAAAACACAACTTCCTTGGAGGAGGTAATTAATAGTGACAACATTACATTAAGTCATTCAAAGGAGCTGTGCACAATAAAGATGATGATTACCTGAGAAATTCATAATGAATAATAATAACGGAATGGGGAAATATCAATTACCACAAACAAAAAATACTGTATGATATAAGTTAGTTTATAGTTAGGGATTTATTTCTCTGTATGCGGCATTCAGTGTTTGGTGTTCAGTGAGTTCAGATGTTCCATGATCAGATTGGATCTCTGAGCCTTTGCACATTCCTGTGACTTTCATCATCGATGTAATTGAATTGAATTTTCTATTCTATTCTATTCTAATCTTCAATTCTAGCTGAATGATCTCTTCAATTCTTGAAAGCCACTGTAAAAACTGAATAATAATTTTAATAATAATTAAAATAACACCAGGAATAAAATCAACATCAATCATTCTCTTAAAGTGGCAACTTCAATTCTTCCTCTCGGTTTCTCTGTTCCAAATATACCCAGATATTTTCCCATATAAAGATGAGCTCACACAGCCTTGTTTTTTTCAGGTTTGCATAGCCTGGATTATTCATTTTGGATGATTTCTGTCATTGTGTATGAGCAGCTCTATGCAAATTATGACAACTCTGAATAGAAACTGCAAATTTCACTTTCACTTACTCAAAAGTTTTTTACACTCCCTTGAGGCAGGAAATATCTGTAAGATGAGTCTGATTAATGAACAAATATTTTTCACCACAGCTTTGCAGTGGCTTAGCACGCTGCAGTTTGGCAGGACTCAGAGACATTACATTTATAAGAGTAGGACTTTGTTTTTGTGTCTGGACTGTGTGAAATATTGCTGTAACTTCACTTCCTCACACGAGTGTGTTGTTGACAGTCAGGAAGCCTCGACTCAGCCATCTTATTTTTTGTGATATAATGATGCTCATTACTGAGCTTAGAAATTATCTCTGAAAATAAGAGTGGAAGCCAAGCAAGCTATGTTACCTTCAAAGTCACTCAAAATCATGGTCATAGAGTGGCTGTAAAACAAGCATAGATTCTGTGATAAGCTGCATCCAGCTTGGTATTAAATGGACTCAATTAGGATGAAAATCTGGGCTTGCTGCCATAGTGTCTGCTTTACTTACTGAGCTCAACTCAATACAATGCAGTGAGGCTCAGAAAGCCTTATAGCTTGAGGGGGACTAACTAACTGACTGATTTACAGTGACTTACATTAACTAACAGCCAAAAATCACATTATTTTCAATTGTATGAGCACCCAGTCATTCAAAATACATGTATGACCATTTCACATACAGACTGAGGGTTAACCAAACTTTAGCACAGGAGAAGCAGCATCATGGCTGAACTTTGTTTCAGACAGCTACAGCTAAGGTCACATACACACAAGACTGTAAGTCTTGTAATCTATCTTGAAGTCCTTGTGGTGCGTCACAAACAACCGCATCTTTCACCAGGAGGAATCTCAGCCGAGTCTGTAAGGTCTCCCAACTACATTTAGTCGTGAAATCACACATGAGACATGACTTGGAAATGATACAACACAGGTTTTCCTTCTTCCCCTTGCCCTGTTGTCACTGCCGTCATTTGGACTCCTGCTTGATATTTCTTACATGTCTGTTCATCTCTCAGGCCCTATTTACACCCTCCCATCATATCTGTCTTCGTTATCCAGATACATTATCAAGATAATGAGGTCACATGTTAATGCTTGCAGAACACATTATGATTTCGTCAATAGTCAATCTGGTGTGGACAGTTACAACCCAAGCAAGTTGGGCTTGCTGGGCAACCAAAACAGACCAATGGAAAACCTACTTGAACCCAATGTAACCCTATTCAACCAAATAGAGCGAGAACACTTCCGGATCCACTCAGATGTAAGACATATTGACACAAAAACCGGAGCCCCGAGGCAATATCCAAGGACCCTATACCTAACCCAATTAGACGCAATTTGGGCCCAAGTTGGATCCTCACTCAGAGGAAACAAGTGGACCCATGAACACTATAGTGTATAGTCTGAACTCCTGAGCTGAAATGGATGGCAGATTTATTTTAGCTTCTGTTAGATGGCATACAACTAACATGATGATACAGGTTGACCTCAATGTCCCCCCTAGTTTGTCCCTTAGGGTCCTTGCCTGCTACAGGATGGCTGCTAGCAAGGCACCGGTATGGAAACACACTGACATCTTCTATTTATCTGAGAGAGACATGATCGACATCCAGTCAGCATTAAGCATGAAAATACAGTAGGTACCAACCTGCTGAAAAGTTGTGCTCTCTCAAATTCTGATTTATTTTTTGAGATGCTGTTTTGCACTTCAGACCTGCCATACTTGGCTACAGAACATGTGTTTGTGAAGATGGGGCCACAAGTAGGAGTTTTTAAAATTAATGTGTTAAGATTTATCTACTAACTTGGACATGAAATCTCAACTGTCAGTATGTGGAATAAAAATAAAAGCCCCAAACTGACAACAACGTTTGGGAGGATGAGTGTGTGGCGTAAACTGTGATGATGGAGCAGAGATCAAACAGAAAACACCTGGTGAAGAAACACCAGATGTAATAATAATGCAGTTTGTTATGTTTTGGATTGAGAGCACAACTTGTATATTCTATTTAATCTGTGCTGTCTTTCATCACTGAGCATTTGGAAAAGGTATTATGTAGGAGGGTAGATTTGAAGTGTCTGCATACTCCAGTGGGTGCAGAGTTTCTGTTCGAATACAGAGAACAGACCTAAGTATTTTAGCATATCGATTTGTGATAGACCCAAAAAGTCAAAGCAGTTCATGAGCTGCCAAATTGTTGGTCAGCAATTTGTCCTGTGTTGCAGAGATGAGAAGGTCCCTGAGGAAGAGACTGAGGCCAGAGAAAACCTTAACACCAGAAGGATGAGAGGCACTCTTTGAATGATGGCAAAGCCCTGCTGGTGGCCCCACGTCTCAAGAGAGGGAGGAAACCACTGCCATTAAACACCTAATTTGTACTGATTGACTCTAATGATACATTATTATGAACACAGTGATGCTGTTACTTTGCCCAGAAACAAGTACTGCATTCATATTTCAATTGTAATGTTGATTTGATCTATAGTATTGATTAGTCATGCATTAATCATTACAATTACATTTATGTTGGAGTGAAGTATGGAAAGCCTATTGTAAATAGGAGTGAGAGCAGGAAGAGATCACTGCAACTGCTCAAGGAGTGAGATGCAAACTGCATTATGTGAGCGAGTGCAGAACCCATTTTATGATTCTGAAGAGAAACATCTTGAAGAAATGTGAGAAGAGGCCTTCTCTGTGTAGGCTAGACACCATGATACCACTTAGATTAGTTTAACAAAGGAACAAAACAGAAAGCACAATCACTTGTTTGCATTTATGACAAATGCATCATCATTCTAGATTCATGTGCAGGTTAGATTAACCACTCAAACCTGGAAGGATAAATCCCACTTTTACACTGTCCAAATATTTCTTGTTCAACTGAGCTCATTCTGGCAGTCAGCAATGCGTATAATACATTATTTTTTTCAGGAGACCCACAGGAATAAATCTGGAACATTTGCTTTGAAAATTGTTTCAGACAAGTCATCTACTCCACATTGCTGATCATAGGTTCCAAGGGGTAAATCTAATGACCTCAAGAATCGGAATCAAATCGAATAATTCCCAAAGATTGTGTCTGGGCAGCTTTCCAGTGGATATAATGGTTATAATGGTTGCCACAACAACGCTTAGGCCAGATATGGTCCTGATCTCGGAAGCCTCCAAGCAGGTCATTCTCTTGGAACTCACCGTCACCTGGGAGGACCGTATTGAGGAGGCCAATGAGAGGAAGAGGGCAAAGTACGCTGAGCTAGTGCAGGAATGCCGAAGCAACGGGTGGCGAGTGAGGTACGAGCCCACAACATGCTGGGCATCACTGGAGCCAGTAGGCGAAGGGCCATCAAGGTGGCCACTGAGGCAGCAGAAGTTGCTTTGAGGTGGCAGTGGATCATGAGAGGAGATCCGTGGGTGGGGTAGCGTTACCTGGACACAAGCTGGGGCTTGATCAACCCCGGCTGGGTCGCCTGGGTGAGAGTGTATGATTTTGAAAGACCCGAAACACTCAATGACCCCAGGTAATATCACTGATGATGTGTCTAGGTGCATCAAGTTGATGTATATCAAAAGTCAATTCTAATCCATTTTCATCCACTTATCTGAGTTATTGTTGGCAGTGGGGCCTTCACTCACTACTTGAATTCACATGGAATCACAAACACCTAAAGGGAACCTTTTGTGTTAAAAACCTATAAATTCATTGTAGAGTCAAACAGTATAAATTCTAATGATCTTAATGTTGAATGTTTTTTTATTTACTAAGTGGTAAGTGGTAATGGTATAAAGTACAATAATGTACTATGAGGTGTCTTGGTACAATAAATAGTTGATGAAGGAAGGTCACTCCACCTTGCCTCCAACTCAATCCATTTAGTTTATATATATGTAATACTTTTGTTTTATCTGCCATGATACAAAAGCATTAAAGAAGTGAGAAAAAATTATTTAAAAAGCAATCTACATAAAAATATACGCAAATAATGATTTCAACTAAATCATTTCTTCTGGTTTTAATTTTTCACACCATCAAAACTGTTTTTAGATGAGTAACCAGGATGTTTGTTGGGAGGGAACCTGGTGTTTGTGGGGTCCTAACAAGAGCTATTCTTAAATTTTAAATTACAAAGATTTCACACACTTAAATTTAATGGTTGTAGTGTCTGGAAAAGGTACTAGAATACATTTTTATAATTTCCGTCACATTTTTGCCAACTGGAATTCATTGACTCATTTTTATGCTTCTTTTGCAATTTTCAAATCCACTGAGCAAAGCCCCAGTAAATCCCTCCATTCAGCCAGTGAATGACTCGATAAGACGCTTCCTTTGGTGATCATCTTAGCTGTCATCATTGGCCAAATAAACAAACAAAACCACAGTGTAATGTATTTGATATGCAGGGCAACAATAGGCCAAGTGTGGTGTGATGAAGTGTGTCGTGTGTTTGAGCAGGTGGGGGTTGCGATGCTGTGATGTGGCATCTGAGAAATCCTTTGACGGGATCACAGCGTGGACAAATTAAATAAGAAGATTCCGTTCCATCTGATTCCATTAGAAGACAAAAGGAACATTAGGCGATGCAGATTAACATCTCATGGAGGAATGATCAAAGATGAAGAGATGATGCTTTTGGAAACATCTTCACTTAACTGCAGCCCCTGCAAAACCTGGAGGTCATACAGCTGTCACGGCTCTCTCTCTTTTTTTCTCCCTCTTTCTCTCTCGCTTTCTCTCTCTCACACTCACTCTTTTGTGTTTCCCCCTATTCTCCAATGCTAGCAGAGCATACAATACATGCTGGTGCCCAGAGGAATGGCACATAAGCTTAGTGCCAAGGCAAAAAGCAAGGCAGTGGGAAAGAGATTAACATATAACACAGTAGAAAGAAATCATCAAACATACAGCTTTCTACACACAAGCACACTGTAGAGATGAGAGTGCATGCTACATACAGTATATACACTATAACCCAACACACATAAAGCGTAGATAAAATTGTGAAGTGGTACACAGAGGGAAGAAGCTGATTATTTCTGTAAAAGCAGATTATTGAGGGTAAATGTGTTCTGAGCTTGAGTCTGCTGTGTTTTCACAATTTGTTTCTCTCTGTTGTCCCCACTGCCAACACTAAGCCATTCATTTCCCCTCAAAATAACAAACCCAACATTTACTTAATATCTTTCATTCTTTGTTCATATTTATTATACATCTTAAATGAGTTTATATTTATCATTTTTTTCTGCATTTTGTCATATGTCAGTTTGTGTTGTGGATGTTTTAATTATGACAGTTAAAAGTCTGGTACAATACATAAAATGACAATACTTATGTTTATGTAATACTGTAAATGCTGAAAGATGAATGAAATAATAATAATAATAATAATAATAATAATAATAATAATAATAATAATAATAATAATAATAACAACAACAATAATAATGAATATAATAAATATAATTGATTAATTAATTAATAAT
>OMOW01117440.1:0-10393 GCA_900312555.1 Lamprogrammus exutus | reverse complement strand
AGCGCTTTGAGTTGAGATAAAATCCCCGGCGGCTCCATAGGTTTATCGGAGCGTTCCGTTATTCTCCCAAATTTTTCTCATTCCACCATATTTCACCATCGCTCATTCCTCATTTACTATACGTCATTTAAATCCATTACATTTCATCTGTTAATTCTGCCATACATTCATGATCACTACCTCCGCTACAATGTGTAATCCTATTAAGTTATTAATAAATATGCAGTTATCAGTATCTTTTTGTCTGTGACTATTTCTTTAAAGCAGAATGCTAGAGGTCAATGTGATGGAGAATTCATCGCTTCCCTTATGAGATTGATCTGATTGAGTTGAATTCATTTTATCGGGTTTGATTAATTTCACCCAGATTAATCAATTAATAAAATAAAGACCCAGGAGGTGGTGCCCCAACAACGAGTGCTTAATAATAAAGTGTAGATGTTCCTACACTAACATAGCTTTTTTGAAATGTAATGCGACCAAAATGAGCACAATGTGTCAATACTCACCAACAGTCTGGATTAAAGTGGTTGGAACACACCTATAGAGTTTTTCCAATGTTTTCAGGAACATTGTAATAAAAAATTTACTTTAACCATTCCTCCCTCTGTTGATGAGATGGACATAGAACATGTAAAGATTTGTGTTGTTTGAAGCAGCCCAAAACAGCACATTTTGGGCCCACAGCAGGAGCCATATTTACGTCCATACTGAGCACCACATGTAGCTGAAATGGGCATTGGTTCAAAACCATTTGGGCTGTGCTCAAGATCAGCACATTTAGTCTGATGTCACACTCAGATGGTTTTCTCATACCAAGAGTTTTTTTTAGACTGCTTTACATAAACGAGGCTCCTGCATAAACCAGGCGGTGTCATCATTTCAGACTTTCTATGTTGCTACAGACCATGATGACTGACTTATATGCAGATGGACAATTTCAGTAATAGATACATTTTAAAATCACCAACAATTGTGTAAACAACTACACAAATTATGCAGTCATTACATTTGGCAAAGAGTCATGACTTGTTTAAGACTTGTCTTGACTTGTGATGTGCCTGTCTTTAATTGGGCCTTAAGTAATCAAGACTGTTGAGACTTGTGCCTTTCAAAGTCTGACTTGATCCAACATCTGCCAATGATTCTCAGGCAGGATGTACATGTTCTCAAAAAATCATCACGGTTGCCATAAGCCAGTCAGAATGATTGTTATTGTCTATTGCTGCATATAATTTTTCAACAAATATAGTGGAGTGTGCAGCTTTCTAGTTCCAGTAAGTGCAGTAGTTCATGGAAAAACTTACGTTAATGTTGGTTATGTTATTTTTGAGACTTCCTGCTAAAAAACACATAAAGTATGTCTTTTGCTGACAGAATAAGATAAAATCAATAAAATAAAGTAAAAACTGTAGTTAACCAGAATTCTATTTTGGTGCAGTTTTTTGGTGCAGCACAACAACAACAAACAAAAAAAAATACCATGATTGGTATTTGTTTCAGTAACAGTATTCCAGTTACAGCAATTTCTTTCAGTATGCTACAGTTACAATTTTATCAAATTACAATATTGAAAATGAAAACTAAATAAAACAATATTGTTAGCTTCAGCTCAAGTCTTTACAAGGCTAGTCAAGAGGGTCTCTGCATTCCAGTCTATTTTCCTTTCTGGGACTTCACATTACAGCAACTGTATTCTGCGGTTATGGTGATTTTTGGCAAACCCATTTACAAATTAGTCTAGATTAAAATCCTTACCCTCCTGGACTCAATACTTAGTACACCCAGATTGCTTAATCTCTCATCGGTCATGATGGACCTGAGGTAAGTTTTCACCAGCTTTAACGTAGAAAAACTCCGCTCACAAGAAGCAGTACTCACTGGGATCGCAACTGCTATTTTGTAGAGTCTGTAGAGCAGTTTAGAATACTCCAGCCAGGGGTGAATGTTGTACCAGGCCACATTGAAGCTCCCTCTCCTGTACCCCATCAAGGTCCTTGGAAACAATTTCAGGTTCGGTTGCATCGGTGGGTCTTCTTTAAATTTGCTGATATCTGTGGAGAAAGACAAACCAAAAACAATATATATATATAAGTCACATATACTATTGCAATCAAGAAACACCAATGGGATATCTGTACTGATAGATCAATGACCTGGAGAATTTGATTCATCTCAATCATAAGACTACACTACACACTTCTACATGAAACGAAAATTGAAAATGAAATGAAATGAAACCAGGACCTTGGAAGGTCTTTGATTGCCACACACAGCAGTTGCATGCAAACACACATATATAAATGTAAAATAAACTGTAATTACACTGCTTTAGAAGCAGGCAAATGTTTTTTCAACATCACAAACCTGATGGTCCAGTGCTTGTGGATGCACATGTATCCTCTGTCTGTGTCTCACACTCTGCTTGTATGTCACCCTCAGCCTCACTCTCGGGATCTTCATCTGTCTCTCTTTCCTGCTCTGTGCCCTCACTTTGAGCTTCAGCTCTCTCAACACCTGGATCATCTGGCTCTGTCTCAATGTCGGCCTCATCATTGTCGTTTTTCTTTTTGGTGCCGAAATAGGACATAATGTCCTTTTTTCTCTTAATTTTGAACTATAGACAAAAAACAATGGACAGTGGTAGCCTTTGCGCACATTTCACAACTATAACATTATAACGTTAGCTAGCAAAACCGATGGAAACTAGTAATGTAATGTATAGCTAGCTAGCTAGCTAGCATGCCATCAACTCAGGCTAACAACGTCTGGCTGGCTATTAAGTAAACTAACGTTAGTCAACAACAACCTTTCTTGACCAGAAGTACCTTGTAACAATTACACAAATAAAATAGTTTTGCTCACCTTTAATTCTTCGTGGTAATTGATTCTTGATTCTTTGATTCTTGCTTCTGCCTCTTGTCAGGTGGTTGGTAGCATCTTTCGAATCGCTCGCGCTTCAGCCAGTGGCAGTGTAACGCTCTAAGGAGTCCGACTAGAATGTTGGAGTGCTGAGTGCTGAGTTTCACAGCTCTCTCCCAACTCCAATTCCAGTGGGATTGACACAGACTTAAAGGCAAAGATTTGAGCCCAGCTTCCTGAAGCAGCAGAACATTTCAAAAACAAGTATCAAGTTAAGGATATTGTGCATTTGAGAAGTCATCCTGCTTACCAGCTGGCTGCGATCTTCCCAGTTCACAAGGAACCCATCAAAGGCATGACTCCTGGTGTTTCTGGCCAATTCTCTGATGACTGTGTCCTCAACCTGATGGAGGAAGTCCTTGAGGCCAGGAGCCTCTGGCTTGTCAAAGTTGTGTTGGATGAGTAACTCTGTCATCTGATACTGTGGCTCCGTCTGGGTACTGCTGATAGTAGTGAATACAGTCTGGACCCCCGCTTCAGCATTGTGCACTTCTCTCGTTTGGCAGCCTCTCTAAAGGAACAGCATATAGAAGTTCTTATGGTCAACTTTAGGGTTAAATGTATCAGGTTAACAATATCAAATTAAGGCCGGTGTGATATTGATCTTTGATATTTAGAGTGAATGAATGTCTGGAGCACTAATTTTATTTAAAGATGTTAGATTTACATGCTGGAAATGCAATAGAACAATTTGTTCCCACATATCACTGAATCATTCTTATCTTGATACAGAGTGAAAAAAATCATTGTGACTATTTAAGCATAGCATAGCTTGGGCTTTATTGCGCTTTCAGAAATTCATTGTGTGTCTGTAGCAAACATTACACAATACAAAACACCAACATGGCAAATAAAACAGTAAACAACACTTCAATGTGGCAAACAATCCATTGTTTACATCAACGACACCAACAATCGATAGTCGAGTTCAGTTCAATCCCACATACCCACTCAACTATCATGTCACATTTGTTTACTTTGTAGAATTATACCAGCCGGTATGAAAGATCTATGGGCATGGATAGTTTGAAAAGACAAAACCCATCCTGAACCTTCTTCCTGATGGCAAAGAATTGCCTTCCCTTTCGTTACCAGACACAACTCATAGAGAAGTGACTGAACTTGTTGATGGCTTGCAATCTTGCTAGACATATTATCTGAATCAATTTGTTTTTATTACTTATAAAAATGAAAAATACCAAAAAAATCTAACAAAAACTCAAGAATGACAGATGGAAGAGAACTAATATGTCTCTATCAACTCTGAACTGTCTGAGGTTTGTATGCAGTCTAACCGCTGTAGCCCATTCTTGTAAACAGTGGTGCCACTATAGTTGGTTTCATCTCCATTCAAGGCAATGACTGCAGTATCATCAGTAAATTTTACATTAAAGACATCAGATGAGTTACGCCTGAATCAATTTGTATAAAGCATAAACAGAACTGGGGCCCCTGTGTCAGGTCTACCAGTCAAAACCGTTGCCTCAGAAAGGCATTTTACCTGCACCTCACTACGAACAGGCAACTGGAGGACAATAATTGAAAACCAGTGGATTCTGGCACTGCATTTTGGCACTAGCACGATAGGAAAAGCTTTCAAGGCCCTGGGAATAAAGCATGCATCAATTAACATTTGAAACAACTGATTAAATAAAAAGCTTAGCTGTTCTCCGCAGTCTTTAAGTACCATGTCTGCTATTCTGTCAGGGCCAGCAGCCTTTCTTATTCTCATCTTTCTGAAAACTCTACAGACCCCTTCAGCTGTTACACTCTTATCCTGACCCCAGTAAAGTTGTTGCCTGATCAATTATGTTCGATAATGAAGTCTGATGTGTCAAATTGGGCATAAAATTTGTTTAATTTTCATCAAAGATCAGACTGTCCCCCAGACTGTTCCTTGTCTCCTGTCCCAAACTCCCGACCATTGGAGCTTTTATTGCCAGCTAATATTTATGTTTACACTCACTGATAATTTGCCTTTTTAATCTCCTGTTTTACAATTTATATCACCCCAGAGGAAGGCCTGCTTTTTATTTTCCAGTGTCTCTTCCACACAAAAATGTATATAATTTGTCCCCTAAGTCTTTACAGCTGTCAATGATGATGTTCAATGTTGTACAATCAAAACATCCACTTGAACGAACCACCAATTCTTCATTCCACGACCAGTATGAATAGTTTTGAGTCACTGCTTGTAAACCCAACATGTGGAGCCATTCATTTGCTCTTAAAAACCTCCAAAGAATGAAAGAAGTGGGAGCAGCAAAACGCACAACACAGAGACAGCACACACTCTTTCGGTTTTTACCCCATTCTCCTTCATAGAGAGCTTTGGGCTGGGTCCAGAGCCGTTTGTTGTTGTGGGCCAGTAAAGCCCTTTGAGACATTGTATGTGATATTGAGCAATACAAATAAAGTTGACTTGACTTGACTATAGAATTATGCATATATTAGTTTTTATAGTAATATTAATGTCAGTTTTCATCAAATTATTTAGATAAGTGGAAAGTAATGAATGAAAACTTTAAAAAGCATCCAAGACTTGTATAAATCGACTATACCAGTAATTATCCCGCTATTAAATTTGGCTTGACTCGGACTTGCCAGTCTTCCCTGGAGGACTTGAGTCACTTGACATGCTACCTCTACTTGTTAGTTTATCCGCTAACTGCTGATGTTGTACATTGCCAATGTTCACCTCCCTGTGCACTTGATGGAAGGAGTCTGTATTTGCGTCAATCTGATCACTAATGTACAATGGGCCAGTGCTGGATAAAATTAAAAGAGAGATTTTGAGAATAAAGTCGTAATATTTTGAGGAAAAAGTGGAAATGTTACAAGAATAAAGTCGTAATGTTCTTTGAATTCCAAGAAAAGAGCTGAGCCCCACCCCAATCATTTAAATGTCAACACTTGTAAGAAAATCATGGTGTATTTTCTTATTTGCAAAGCCTATTCTAAAGTATAAGTTTACCACATCCTTCATTTAGACACACAGGCTGACAGATTTCACAATTGTCTCTCAAATTATTATCAGTTTATACTGTTAAAATTTCTACTTTTCTCGAAATCTAACTTTTTCCATTTTTCCCCAACTGTCGCCCCAATTCTCTGTCGTACCAATGAAATGCAATGCATTAACAAAAAAAAACAACTAATCAATACATATTTGCTTGATGTTTATCTAGACACATCAACAAGACAAAACTTTTGAGAAACTAGTTGAGACAGTGTGTAAAATGCAAATAAAAAACAGAAAGCAGTGATTTGAAAATTCTCTTTTATCTATACATAATTGAAAACAGTACAAATACAAGATAATTCATGTTTTAACTGATCAACTTTATTGTTTTTTGTAAATATACAGTCATTCTAACTTTGAAGCCCTCAACACATTCCAACAAAGTTGGGATAGCGGTCATGTATGACTGGGAATGTTGAGGAATGTTCAAAAAACATTCCACAGGTAAACAGATTCATAGGTAACAGGTGATGCAATCATGATTGGGTATAAATGAGCATCCATTAAAGCCTCGGTCTTTTAAGAGCAAGGATGGTCCGACGTTCATCAATTTGCGTAAAACTGCAAGAGCAAATATCCAACAGTTTACTAACGTTTCTCAATGCATTGAATTGAGTGATTTCACCATCTACAGTCGATAATATTATTAAATGATTCAGAGAATCCGGAGAATTCTCTGTGTATAAAGGTCAAGGCCGAAGACCACCAGTTAAAATATGACTTATCTTGGATTTGTACTGTTTTCAATAAAGTGTATGTAAAAGAGAATTTTCAAATCACTGCTCTGTTTTTATTTGCATTTTACACACTGTCTCAACTTCTTTGGAATCAGGGTTTGTAGTTGTGGAAATATCACTCATGTCTCCTGTGACATATTTATTTAGGAAGTGGCCACAGATACGGATCCATAATTAATCTGATTGGTCAAGCCATGTAACGTGACAACAATTTCCGCACTTCTCTAACCTATCACCACTTAACCCCAACCCTTGACGAAGCTACAAAAAATTATATATCGTACCTGTACACTCCTGGTTGTGGTAATAAGAGTTCCGTGCCCCTAAACACTTTATTACATAATATTGCCGAGATGTGTGGAGGGTTTGCTGTCAGTGTATTAGCCACTGTGCTAGATAGATAGCTACTGCTTATTTCTATCTGTGCGTGATACTTGTCGCCAAATATCTTTTAAGAACCTTGGGAGTGAGAATTTGGAGATTTTGGAACATACCGACTCCTGTGCCGACTGCTGAGATTTCCTCCACAGTGACTGGAGAAGCACCGTTTCCAGGTCCTCGTCCGTGAACATAATAACGGATGTGTTGTGCTCGGATTAAAGAAAAGTCGAGAATTAGCGACGCCACACTGATTCTTCAACAAAATAGTGAATTCTACGCACTATAGGGACTACATCTAACCACAAAGCACTTGTCAACCCGGCCACTTCAGCTGTTTAACTTATGAGACATTAATCGCGCAGCCATTTCCTAAACAATTAGTTTTCAGTTACCCTGGACACGGTCATAGATGTATTAAACACGGGATAGGGAAGCCAAACATGGCGGTCCATTCATTCTTAATGAACACTAGAGCGCGTCTGATTTGATCAGGCCTCTCGCGTGTTGTTTTCCCCCAACAAGGCGGGCAGTCCAAATGTCGTAGCCAATACGGAAGAAGTAGGAGGAAATCTCCCGGAAGTGCACAAAATCTATGAATACCAAAAATGTATATATTTTTTGGGTATGGTTATGGATAGGTTTATGTAGCCTGAACTTACAATTATACTGACATATTCGTAAAAACCGAGAAAACGACGACATCTCCATGTCACATGATAGCAATTGACTAATCACATCCTTGTGACCTCGAGCTGGTCCTCCATTTTTAAGTACGTTTTAACGCTATTCGAGGAGGCCCCTTGAAGGACACGGGCGAGGAAACAGGACTATCCTTCGTCGAAATCTATTATCCCTTAACTGGAAATCTGTTTCTGGTTGGACAACAAACATGTGAACAGATAAATAACACAATTATGTAAAAATGCTATAGTTAAAACAAGAACTAGAACTAGTAGAACTCAGTAAATTACTGGAAAAAACAACAAAATACAACTAAAAATATATTAAAATAACAGTATTTATCAGTAATACTGATAGATGACAGTATTTTTCAGTTAAACACAGTAAAACATAAAACAATGTGTTGCAGCCAAATTTACAGTACAGTAACATTAAAAATAAAGTTTGGTCATGAGAATACAGACGGAAACCGTATTCAAGGTAGGTAGGTCTTGCAGCAACAGACTTCACATTTCAGCAGTTGTAATGTCTATCCTGCACGTTTCATGTTCCTATTACCATTACTGAGTTGTCTAATGTTTATGTATGTTTCTCCTGTGTTTTATAGTTATAGTTTATAGTTTTAAGACTTGTCATCATAGTTGTTTGCAACCCTGAGTTAGACTGTATCTGTGATTTGTCACGTTCTCCCTTTTTCTGTATCTGTGAGAAGAAACATATAACCTGGCTCTATATCAATCACACTTTTGACTGAGATTTTCTGTCTGCATTTGCCCACCTCTGAGAACCCAGTTGGTCACAATGCTTAATATCCCAGGAATTGAATGGGATTCAATGTAAAGTAAGCAGAAATTAAATGTAAATTTGACAGATAATGTAATGGCAGCATTGTAATGCTAATTTTACAGTGAAACTCTGTTGTTATTGACGAATCCTGTTACATTTACTGTGATCCACTATAATCAAATGACAGTTTTAAACCGTAAAATTTACAATAATACTAATTTTGTACCGTGATATCTTATGTTTTCATCATATTTTTTACACTTAAATTCTGGCAACTGTATTGTACTATAAAACATTTTTTTAACAGTGTAGGCTGCAGCCCACATGTTACACTTACAGTAGATAGCATAGGACCATGCTTTGCAAGCTAGTCACAAAATGAGCAGGCCTAGCTAATATCAGTAACAAAATAAAGCATTATGTGTCTTTCTATTCATGCAAAATGTGCAATATAACATGGTTCTGATACATTATTTATTACATCTTGGTCACAATATTGCATGGCATAGTATGTTTAAACACTGAAATGGAGCAGATAAAGTTTTCCACCTATCAATCTCTCCACAGCATAAAACAGACAGAAGAAATTGAAACAGGGACTTGCATAAAGGTATACAGCAGACAACTATGACCCCACAGCGCCACTATTTACCCTTTTTGTGCTATGGTGCATGTATTAATATAGAAAACAGATAGAATAAAGGATAGAAGTAATATTTTGGAAAACTTCACATTAAAAACACATAGTATATTTTAACTCTGTTACATGAGCATGTGAAATACCTTTAGAAATTAATCAATTGATAGTTGGACTGATCTGTAAAATATACAGACGTATTGGCATCCACATCAGTGGTGGCTCCTTCACGATGGCATTGGGAGGGTGCAGTGACAGTCACAGGCAGTGACTCTGGCATTTTGACTTAACTTCAAAGTGAGAAAACGACGGGCTGAACAGCAATGGATTACATTGCTGAGCCAAAAGCCACTCTAAAGAGCCCAATTAAACAGAAAGGTAGGCTTTGTTTCCTGTGGTGATCTGGTAAAGTGGGATTATGGAGCCCCTAATGTGACTTTGGCGCCTAATAGACACCGGGCCAGTGCTCATTATGCATGGGAAACTGTGCCTTTCCACAACAAATGCTGAAATGGTAGTTATATTATGTGATTACCTCTTTTAGTTCTGCATTACAAAGCCCAAGACCAGTTATGATTTGCTTTTAATGTTTTGCATAACAGTGACTGAAAATCTTATCTGATTACAGCTATGCCGCCACTACAGTACAGTTCAGTACAGCCAGTCTGGCTGCATGTACTGCACCAATATTGATTGGAGCATCAAATGACTTGATTCGCCATATTTACAAAGACACAAACACAAAATGTCTCCCCCTCAGCCTGTAAATCTGTGTTTAAGTCCGTCTATGCCAGAGGTGTGTGAGTTTCTCTCCAAACTATTTGCCATGAGCGGCTGTGTCCCAGTGTGCACTGATGGAGGTGCAGTTGATCGCATTTAAGCATGGCTGCCATAATTGAGATGTGATCAAACATGGCTTTGTTATGCATAACGATAAGAGTTACTAAACCATGCTACCTTACAATGTGTATGATTCACATAATATAACTGATCTTTTAAGCATTTGTACAAAAGCCCGGAACAGCCAAACACCACTGTGTGTTAAAATAAAATGACATAAACCAACCGTTAAAATCTCAGAGAAGAGCTTTACAGCATGTCTTAAGTCTGGATGCACTTCACGCCCATACTGGGACCTTCCAGACTAACATCCAGCCAGATGTGACTTCAGTACCTGTTTCACTCTTGTGGTGCCTCAACTGTGCAGGGTCAGCAAATAGTTATGCA
>OMOW01117428.1:6922-22662 GCA_900312555.1 Lamprogrammus exutus | reverse complement strand
TGTACGGCGACCACCGAGATCTACACTCTTTCCCTACACGACGCTCTTCCGATCTGCACAAAAATATTGATACCCATTAGAAGTGATAATAAATAATTGGAGTGATATTTCAAGCAGATAATTTTCTTTAATTAGTATCAATCTTGTAATCAGTCAAAAAAAAAAACAGAGAACTTTTTGGTAGGTCACATCAGCTCTATGTTCACAGAAGAAAAAACAAAGCTTTCAAAGAAAAGATCAGCATCCCTACTGTGAAATATGGAGGAGGCTCAGTTATGTTATGGGGTCACTTTATTGCGCCTGGCACAGGGTGTCTTGAATCTGTGCAGGGCACAACGAAATCAGAAGATTACCAAGGCATTCTGGAGCCAAGCATACTGCTCAGTGTCAGAAAGCTCTGGCTCAGTCACAGGTCTTTGCTCCTCCAACAGGATAACGACCCTGGGAGTGGAACAAACTACCAGTCGAGATGTGTATTAATCTCATTTAGAGCTAAAGAAAACACCTGATTGCAGTAATTGCCTCAAAGGGGGCTATAAAATATTAGATTAAGAGTCCCAAGAATTTTGTCCAGACCATTTCCATTGGTTTTATTTAAAATATGTTATATCGAAAATCAAAAGCAAAGTGTCAGCTCTATTAAATATGGAATCCAGAATGTTGGATGCCAATTACTTTTGTCAGTTTCAAATTATTTCAGAGGCTTTTAGCCAAGTCTGTGTGTGGTTTCCTTCAAACGAGAACACATCAATGCAAGGTGGCCGATGAGTCGGATAGAATCTCAAATCAGCCTGATTCAAAGTAAAATGGCATTGGCCTTAAGAGTTGGCACAAATGCTCAACTCCCCTGCTAGGGGCACATCAGTTAGAACAATTACATGTATGTTAAAATTTCTATTTAACTCAGATTAAAGCAATAAATCGATTTTTAAAAAAACAAACCCATCGTGTAAACCCTGCAAGCACATTAAACCTGAATAAATCAACGCTGGTGTAACAGACCTTGATTAAGCGATTGTAGAAAGTCATCTTTATTCTGTCAATAACAATCCTATTAATTCCATCCACGTAAACATCTTACTTTGCATTTTGACTTGACAGTTTCTGTGCCATCCTGTAAGTCTGACTCAACCAAGTCTAATCATGCTGCTCTGTGTCCAAACAACCTTGTTTTGAATGCACAGCTGGACCAAGACTGGCTGAAGATTGTAAAGGTTCTCTGCATTCCATAATCTACAATTACCCCCCCCAGCAAAAACAAGGTGATGATATGTGAGGCTAAGTGCAGGACTGGGTACAATATATACAAACCTGGCATCCCGGCCTGTAAGAAAGATCTGCCCAGCTGCATCGGTGACATCATTTTAATGGTCAACTTGGCTAAGTAGATCGCTTCATACTCCTAGGAAAGAAATACTCATTAGAAGCTGATTACCACTGCTGAACTACAGGCCTGTTCACTCACTGCACCCTCAGTCAAAGCAAAGCCACATGTTGATTAATCAGAATTTTGTGTTGTGGTTTACCTGTAACTGATGCACAAAGCCCACATTAGGATTGATGCAGAACCTCCTCTCTTGGACGTGGCTGAAAGCATCCCTACAGAGTAAATATGCAGAGGGTTACAGCCTCTGACAGACTGACATGAACCACCCACAAAGCTCAGCGACAAATATACTGTGTCTATCTAAGCTGGAAGTTTTGCATTCTATCAATCGTGTTGTGTAAGAATTTTTATTACACTTGCACATGGTCACATTATTTTTTAAAAAGCTTAAAATTGATAATGAAGAGGTATTACATGATACACTGTTGTCAAATATTGGTACAATGCATCTTAATTCATAAGTGTGTCAGTTATTCATTGTTTTGTACAGTCCGTTTTGTGCAACAGTATAGTAAAATGCACTAATTTACCTGTATTTCATCCCAAATGTCTCCATAAGGTATGCAATCACTAAGGCAGCACTGAAATGATAAATAAAGGAGAGTTTTATATTCCTTGATGTAATTAGGGTTCTGTTGTATCTCAATTTTACAATTCAGTCAAAAAAAAAAATCATGGCTGCACTTTCCAAATTTGTATTTAATTTCAACTTCATGCTTACTCAAGAAAATATATGTTAAATGTGACAACAGTTCAGCATATTATGGGTCATTACATGGAGTAAAATCATGTTATGAAACAATGTTAAATAAATAAAAATCAACCGTACCTTCTTGATATCCCTGCATTACCGTGAACCAGTACCTTTCCTTAAGACAGAAAGAAACATTTGTCATTACTTATTTGCATGACAAAGAATTACAAAATGGAACTGGATGGATGCCTACCTCCTGTTGCTAAGCAGTTATCAATAAATTCTTTAGTCTGTAAGGAGTGAAATAACACAAATTACAATAAGCACAGAGGGAAATGCATCTAACATGAACTGAAAAACTTGTTGAGAGGTTAAATATCACACTTTTATTAACTCACCGTTGGGAAAAATCTTATTATATTTTCCACTGGATTGTCAGCAATATCTAATACAAGGTATCTGCAAAAATACAACACTTAATACATGAGCTGTCATGAAAGCATTTATACACATTTTTTTCCAAACAAGATTTCACGCAATTGCACCAATGCAATAATTCCTTCACACTAAAAAGTGTAAGCAGAGCGAACAGATCATGAGTTGTCACTTACCTAAATGAATGAGGGAAATTAGGTTTAATAAAATTGGCTTCAATGTCTTGGCGGACACACACGATGTGTGTTATGCCCTTTCTCTCAAGGATTGGCAGCTAGACATAAAAAGGGGGAAACATGAGCTATTCACATATAAAAAATAATCTCTGTCACTGCCTTGAGGTGACAGTGAACAAACTGTACAAATCAGGGCTGCAACTAATTTGAATTAGCAATTCACCCCCCCCCTTACTGATTAGTGTAAAAAATGTTTTGCACTCATTGATAAACTGCTTCAACAATGAATCCATTATTATTATAATAATTTATTATTTTTCTGTTGAATAATTTTTCATTACCTTGCTTTTCATTGCAGCTGAAAATGGACCTAAAAACAGTCCAGGTAATATTTCCTGAAAACAAACATATAGCGGGAACATTACTATGAGCAGAGGTAACTTTATAAAATACATATTTATTATGATTTCATATATGGTGTGCTGTTTTGCTCGGGTTTACCATTACAGGGGGCATACAGCACATATAAACATTAAAATATTTACAGCTAGTAATGAAAACATCAATATATTGTTAAATATTGAAACAGTATGCATACAGACCAGACTTTCATTAATTTAAGACTGAGGACATTCTGCTGTCAAGACTGTGACAGCCCATATTACACACCTGCATTTCTCGTCTCATTGGATATGCCCAGTCCTGCAAAGTGTCAATTAAACAACAATATTAGAAACTATGGGGACGTGTTGAAGGAATTTCAGCCAGCAAAGAGTAAGAGAAGCCAGCTGACAAACATGACCGTGGGTACGTGGCTAAAGTAAGGCTAGGCTACAGAGGTGACTCAGTGAACACGAAGAAGAGAAAGCATTGATATCCATGCTGACTTAACAGAAACACCGAGGTTACAAGCATTGACACAAGTGTGTTATGTTATGTGATGTCCCGTTGAGAGCATTTTACGCTGCTAGACAATAAAGCTGACAGTTAGCGGCTAACATTAGCCACTCAAACACTGGACGTGTCGGCTCACGGCTGCACACACCAGAAGCTCCTCCTTGGTGGCGGGCAGAGACGGGAACTGAAGCTTGTTCGCATCTTCCATCCTACAGGGCTTTCGGGCACCGCCGACCCGGCTTTACGCGCGGTATAGATGTTAGTGACGGCGGGGTTAGCTTGAGAAGCGCTGCGGTTTGTTTTGAGGATCCACATGCACGTCCGCCATGCTGGCCCCTGGTTCATTTGTCACGTGACCGCACGGCAGACGGATGAGGAGGAAGAGGAGAGAGGCTGCAAAGAGAGTAACAGCGACACGCGGCGGACCATGTGTGAAGCGCACAGCACGAAAGCTGTTGGCTCTACATGTTGACAAGTACGCAATTGACCACTATACTCGCCTAAAATTACACATACAGTATACCAATAATAACGTTACAACCGAATGTATTTATCTATTATTCATACATTTTCTAAAATTACTGACTGTGGGAGCCATTTTCCACTGTAGCCACTGTTAAATTGAGGCTCTTAAATGTAATCTCATATTTACATGAACATTACAGTTCCATACGTACATAACATTAACATATCTATTTTGAATTGCCTCACATATTTCATTTCACATTAGTGTTAGATTCCTTGCGTTGTGTTCAAATATTTTTTGTGAGTTTATGTGCCCCCTTTGCAGGGCAAGACGGAGAAACAGGCGATAAAAAGACCGCGGTGAAATTGGTTTGTGATAAACTAAACGTACGCCGGTGGCCACCGGTTGTTGACCGTGCGTCCTGTGGCGTTTCCTTACTATTTTTAATAATTACAAACCTGCAGAAATACCTGCAGCACTTTTCGGTTTTGTTTTGTTAATTATGTCAAGCCCTGAATAGATTATTCTGTGAATTTACTGTTTTGGCGCCATTGTTTTGTTGCACCACCCAACTTCTATTAAGCTTCAGATGACAGATCATTTACTACCCTGACATTTTACTTGAAATTTTCCTCTTTGGATGAAGTCTCAGTGTTGTTATATAGTGGCCCCTTTCCTCCAAACAGCATTGTGCATTTTTTGCCAAAAATTGCAACCCATGTCTCATCTGTCCACAGAACAGTTTCCAATATGATCTTTTGCAAACTTGTAAGGTGCAGCAATATTGTTTTTGTTGTTGTTGAGCAATGGCTTCCTTGATCCTGTCATGTCATCTTGTTCAGGGTTTTTCTTTTAGTGAACGCATGAACAGAGGCTCCAGCAAATTTGAATTATTTCTGCAGCTCATTTGCTGAGACCTTTGTGGTGCCTTAACTTTTTCACCTCCTTCAGCATCACACGATGTGATCTCTGCCCACTCTGTAGCTATTTTTGAGCAAACACAAAGGCTGGATTGTATGTAGGTTTTTAAATAATACTGTAAATAAAGTGGATTAAAAAACTTTAATTCATTCTAAGGTTTCTATTTTTTCAACCCCCCCCCCTTTTTTTTAATTTAACAAAGTGTCTGCTGCTCCTCTTCCATGTGCATGTGTTGTTGTAATGATTGTTCCCTTATAAATTATCTGTTAAATTAAAGTCCAATCACAGTACAGTTAATAAATTTGATACATTCGGTTGCTTTAATTAGAATCAGTTTGGAGTCATCACATCAGGCCAACACATTAAATCTCTTAATGAAGAACAGTGCAATGTCATTCATGGCTCACAACCGCAATTTGGTTTTGTTCCTCATATCGGGCTTTAAGTGTGCTCGTAACCATTAACAGGATTATGATAAATTATTATTGTTCTTATAATTGTCTTCCTGCCATTGTAGGTAATGAGTGTTTGATATGTGACATAAATTCAAACTATCGGGTCACACAGACACCCCAAAGAGAGGAACGGGTTGTCATCTATAAGAATCAGCATTAATGACAAACACAACTCACCTTATATTGTTCAGGAGAGCTTTTCATCAAACCTCATAGCAAAACAGGCTACTTGACCCAATGCCTATTTTCTGTTTTTGTAGATTTTTCACTAGTAATCACAGATGCCTGCGTTACAGCGAACAGATGTGTTACTCTATCTGCATTAACTGGATGTACTGTGTAATGAAATGAGCTGCTCCATGAGATTAACAATGACTATCAGCATTCAATTCTTAAACAGCAATAACAACAACAACAACAAAACCCATTAATTTCTGCACTACCCAGCTTGCTTTTCAGTTATAAGCACGTGATGGATGTGATCGAGGAGAAACCCCACAGCTGTATTAAGCAGCAGTCATCATGGGTCAATTCCAGGCATGGATAGGGGAGACACAGAACAAGGGCAGACTGTCAATGTAACTATAAATTTATATTTTGTATGTTTAAAAAAAGTCATAATAAAAAGATGGAACGGCTAAATCTCAGACAGGATATATGTTAATCTGTGGATGCATGGATAAGTGGCTATACAGTTAAAGAGTATCTTCTGGAAACATGGTACAAACACTATTTATTAGCCTTAACACCTCCGATACAGCCATCTATGCAGAGTATTGTTTTTATATAAAGTACTTCAAGAAAAAGTATCACAAGTTAAACTTTCCTATCCTTGTGGGCTTTTAATTAGTGAGATTCAAGAAACCTTATCATGCAGGGACGGTTGTTATGTATTATTCATGATTTAATACACTAATCTGTGGTTTTCATCTGCTCGGTTAACCATGAACTGTGAACTCTCATCCTGACACTTTGCTGATGTACATATGTGTCATTTTTGTCAGATTATTCAGATAAATACCTGCCAGTCACTGTGTGTGGTTGTATTCCCCTGAGAACTGGAAGTGTATGGGTTGGTGACAAGGTTAGCCACGGTCTATTAAAATTATGTTTTCACTTGTCTTTTTTTCCTGGTAGGCATTCTGTTCCATTAACAACTGCTATCACTCTAAAAGGTGAACATGGGTGTTTGTTGAATCAATGTATTTTTTTGTGCTTTGTTTTATTAATCTTTCTGCTTTGGGGTCTTTAATCTATTATTGAGGATTCTTTCAACTTTATATCTAAAAAAGTTCCAGTTTCAGTGTAAGCATAATTTCACTTTATGAATCATGCATTGGATCTCCAGATTTTTCACGCACTGCTTGCCCGCCATTTCCTTTTTCTGCGTATAATCGGTGTGAATGGTAGGTTGAACTTTATTTTTATTAATATAATTGATAAAGCGTTGTTTAACCATTGGTTTCTGTGATTTATGAGTTGACTAACATCTTTTGTGGACGCAGACGTTAATTATAACCCTAACTCTAACCCTAACCCACATCCACTATATAAGGTGGGAAGAAAAGTTCCCACAAAAGCTACACCAATCTACTCCAAATGGCCTGAAACAAGCACCTAAACACTTTCTGGAGACACTTTTGTGTCATCAGACAGTGAAATTTTGCAAGAATTTTTGTATGAGGGGTCCATAGGGGACCCCTTAAGGAAGCAAGATACAGACTCCAAACCAACTCACCAATGTTTATGGGGGCCTAAAAGGGCACTGGACCAACCTCTAGCTCAAACCCGAACCAAAACCCTAACCCTAGCCCAAAGTTTCATTAAGAATGGGATCAGCACACGGGTAAACTATGACAACATTAGAAAGTTTTTTCTTTAGTAAAACCTATTTGAAGAAGTATTACAACTGCCAGATACAGTACATTATTATTATTGCCACAGTACCTGCAGATACAGTACATAATGAATAGAACTAGTAGGGACAGTGGAAAAATTATGGCAATTTGGAGAGAAGGTAGGGGAAAACCTAAATCTCTCTTACTGGCTTTATTTGCAGTGTGCCCCAAGGAGTACAGCGTGACTGAATATTTATGGCCGGTGATATGAAGTTTTGTTCTGGCCCTGGAAGAGGAACTCAAATACCTAAGGAATATTACAGCTCCCCAGCCTCCTCCATTCTCACAAAAGCTCTACATCCTCAACTATTAAATGCTCTCAGCAGTGGGAAAAAGATATTTTACTCACTTGGTAACATCCCAACACCAGAGCTTTATGCAACAGCCCAGGGTGAACAGGCAATTTTGTACTAAGTACCAACTTAATAAACTGGCCTGCTCGAGTTATTTCCACTACACTTTGAATCTACCATTTTGGTGGTGCAGTTGGAATCTTGACTGATTTCATCAGACCTTTTCAAAGTCACTGACACTCCTGTGCTGTCTTAGTCCAACACAAACATCTATACAGGCTTACTGACAGGAGAGGTACCCTGCATGGGCATATGCTGTTATACTATGGCAAGACATGTTAACACTTAATGTATTTTTTTAAATATCAAAATTCAATTGAATTTCGAATTCCAAATTCCAAATTTTGAAATCACATTTTTTTGAATTTTGATATCAAATTTCGTAATTTCGATATCACGTTTTTGAATTTTGATATCAAAATTTTAAAATCTTGATATCAAAATTTAAAACTTGATATCAAAATTCCGAAATTTGATATATATATTTGATATATATATCAGTCCTCCACTGGACTTGTTTGACACCCATAATTTACAGTTTAGTAGTTGCACCCTACCATTACATTGCTATGTTAATGGTTGTACTCGGGACTGGTGATTGTGCTAACAACTATATTATGATCTCCTCAATGGGAACCCACAATCAGGAGTTGCTGTGGCACGCACTTGTTATGTAGTGACACACTGCACATAATAAAAGAAAGAGAGGGCTCACTCGGTCTGCATGTGCAGGCTATCTATCTTTCTGGCCAGTTCACCTAATAGCTCCAGTAACTTGTTGCTTTGAAGACATTTCTTAACAGAGATCTCATTCTCTGTTTCCTGCCCAGGGAATACAGATGTAAATGAGCTTATAGCTACCTCTGTAGCCTCTACCTCTGCACTGTCCCTGTCAAATAAATAAATAAATAAATAAATAAATAAATAAATAAATAAATAAATAAATAAATAAATAAATAAATAAATAAATAAATAAATAAATAAATAAATAAATAAATAAATAAATAAATGCACTCACAATGTGAGATTAGTTTATAAAAGTGAAAATTTTCATTGTGAGCCAGGAAGTTTAAATGATTCACTCAAGCGTGATATTTCTTTCAAAAACAGATCCAAAGAAAGCCCCTTAAACAATGTGGCCCATTACAGCTGCAGTCCCTGAAAAAGGACAATTTTAGCATGCCTTATTGAGCCTGGATTGAAAAAAACATACATGTCACTTAAAAAGCAGCATAATAATAAATGTTTGGGAATCCATGTTTGGGATGTGCTTTGATTCACGGAATATATTTCATGCTTTCAATGCTTTCAGCTGTGAGTCCTTGGGCTATTCTTCAAATCTCGATGCCTATGAGCAAGTGTATCAGCCATCCACTTCCAAGCCTTTCTCACTAGATGGCAGTCAAACATATTATTTCAAAGCCAAGCAGCCCTGGCAGCAGCTGGCTTTGTGAATGTCCACATCCATCATTGGAAACTTCACACGGCAGCTTGTTTTAAGTGAATATGCACATAACTTTGTATGAAGAAAGGTACTAAAGTAACCACATCAATCCAGCACTGCTTTTAACTAGAAGGCTTGTGAGTTTGGCTTTATGGGAATGTCTGCAGTTTGAATCATTATAAATATTAAAAGGGTATTATAAGAAAAGGCTTAGTGTTTTTTGCTGGGTTATAATGAAGAGTATTGGTTAAATCACCCACCCCATCAGCACCACCCATCCTCACCCTCTCGCTGGTTATTGTTTCTGCGGCTGACACTCAGCACATCATTGCAAAATTACTGATTACAGGCGTAAAGCGATACAAATGAGGAGGTTGCCCCTGATGGTTAATTGGTAGAAGGTAATAACGGGGAGGTGATATGTGGGCCCTTAATTGTGTGTTTACTGCACTATTTACTGGAGAGCGTCCCTCCCCTGGCTAGTCGCTGATGAGGTGAGCTGTGTATCCACTGGTGTGCTATCAATCCTGCCTCATTAAGGACATACAGGATAGGAGGCGAGAAGAGTTTGCCTTCCAGCTTGACGTGGGATGAGGAGTCAACTCTGTTAATGACTTTCAAATTCCCACTGACATGCAGTACATGTACAATAGCAATAACGAAGAAAGACATAAAAATTTACGCCGTGGTTTGTGTTTCTTTTTTGTTTATAGAAGAGGAAGGGGAAAATTTGAAAATACAGCACTATTGTGTTTGTGGCAGTTGCTATTGTTTTTAATCATATGCCACAAGCATAACTTCCCAGTTCAAAGATGTGTCATCACAAATAATTTATAAAGACATTAATTTGTGTAAGCATGTGTGTGTGTTTGTGAAGGGATGTAAATGCTGTAGCCAGCAGTAGAACACTATAAATGTGCACCTTGTTATGGTGAATGAGAGTGTGGTATAACTGGTGGCGTATAACCCTATTCGGATGAGAGTACTTTTTCCTAGGAGCTCTTATAATTGGAAACATTACTGTTGACTCAAAAAAAGATTTAAATTTTAACACAATCTTCCACATGGGAAATGTTCAATTATTTGGAAAAGAAGAATGCCAAACACAAATTTTTTTTTCTTAACCAAGAAAACCAATCCTGCATGAGTACGTCCATCTTTTTTCAATATCCACTTATCCTGTGTAGGACTGCTGGGAACTGAAGCTTATCCCAGGATATACTGGATTGAGAGGCAGAGCATATCTTGGACAGGTTGCCAGCCTTCCACAGGGTCTGTATGAATACACAGACTCTAAGTGTGGAGGTGACAGCTCAGCTACACAATCATAGAACAGAATGTGGATTCAAAGGTTGCTAAACAGCAAAATTGCCAAAACTGCCTGTGTCATGACACTGACTTTTGACTGATGGCTTGCTGATTCAGCAGAGTGTTGGCCTTATCAAATTATTGCAGTTAGAGTTGAGTTGAGGTTGTAGTCTAGATTGCAAGTTTGTCAGAAGCAATCACGTGTTGACGAATGTAAGCCAACATGCTTGCGATTTTTTGTACTCACCTGACAGCATGCAAATTATCTTGTCAATATGGATAGATTACTCTCATATCTGTTTATCTAAACGTGTCTGTTTAATATAGAAATCGATTTTTATAACCCTCCATGGCACATTGCCATATTTAAAGGTCAGGGCATTTCATTTTGGATGGGCTTGTTTAGTGTTTTGAACATCCAACTTGTGATCTTCTGAACAAACTGAAACCAGACTGCACATTAACAATGAAGTAACCTTCCTCATTTCTATTACACTCTGCAGAGATATACAGTATACTTTTCATGGCCAGCAGTACTTGCATGTCTATATCTGCAGTCTGGTGTTTAATTAGAGACATTGGTGGGAAGTCTGAAACCATGGCTTGAGGGTGATTTGTCTTCTCAGGGAAATTAATACATACATATCCATTTACACAATAGATAAGATAAGATAAGATAAGATAAGATCAGATCAGATAAGATAAGATGATACCCATGGGGGGTGGGAATTCACATTGTAAATGCTGCAACAGGTTGACAGGGAGGCAGACAAAAAAAGTTAAGACTGTACAAAAAAAAAAACCCAAAAAAACAATTTGCAAACGAATTAACATTTCAGTTAAGATAGACATATCCCAGCAGACATTCAGAAAATGAGTATTCCTCATGGCCATAATACTACAGTGAATTATACAGTGAATTATTGCACATAAGAAGGGAAATAGACCACCAGCTGTGTGTGGTGATGATTAAACAATCTTATGGTGGATGGGAGAAAAAAAACTGCAGTAGTGCTCCTTGTACACCAGTACATATTTACACCTGTTTATGTGAATACCATTCAACAAGACAAGCTGAGATGTGGGTGGTGATGAAAATGATACTGAGGTCTACACTTCTTTACAATGTACACAGTGAGCTGCAACTCAATTATAAATCCAGTCAGTCAGATGTATTGCCCTATATCACTGTATGAATTAACTGCTGAGGAGGAATTTTCAAAGATCGTCAATTAGATTCTTAGCAGGGCTCATTGCCTTCTCTTCTAAAGCTGCACTAAAAAAAATCAATCGGTTGTTTAGTAAAACATAAAGTGACCCAGGGGTCAGACTTGTAAAGAAAGTATCTTCATAAACAAAGCTACATACAGCCAGTCAGCAAGTTGGTTTAATATGCAATTTAATCATGTCATTAAAAAAATGAAATAAAATTTGCATCTTTCCAAAAGGCCAACAGACTCTCCCTGCCACAGAGCAGGCCAGGGTTGCTCCCCCTACTAACTTTGTTAAAAGTATTGCCTAGCTTTGATGGAAAGCTTAATCATGTCATGGTGATCTACATGCTGTTTTAGAGAGTTTTCCAAACTGCCAGGAATATTTAGTGCTGCAATAATTGATTTTTGGCCATTCAGAGACAGAAAAATTCTGAAAATAAGATGACAGACACACAGTGTTGATCAGTGAATGCTTATATACTTGTTTACAAACAGCTGCCAATTTACGTAATCCAGAGACTTAGAGCAACATTAGCAACCCACTGGTGTTGTGTTTCTGGGCTGGAAAACAACAAGTTAGATTTAATACGGCATAGACGCTAAAAAGCTGCATAGAGCTGCAGAGGTGGGTGGTGACTGAGGATTCAGCACTACAAGTGACCCTGAGATTATACAGACCATTTAATCAAAAATACCAGTTATTGCAGATTTTAAAAATGACATTCTAATCAACAGATCAATAAAGTTATTTATATTATGTTACTATTTAATAAAAAAAAATCAAATCAAAATCAGATATCCAATAGAGTTACAGCTACCGTTCTTTGTGTCACTGTGTGCAGATGACACATCGTTTTACCTCTCAAGCAGGTAAACTGACCACACTGCATAGCTACACAGTTGACGGTACGGGCTGGATGACCCACACACTTTAAAGCTAAACTCCGAAAAGACAACTATCAACTCAAGAATAGTTTATAGCAACAATAATAATAACAGGCAAAGTCCACTCTGATAATTTTATTTCTAGTGTCTGCTTGTAGGCCTCATAAATGTAGAATTTCCCAGTCTTTGCAAGAAAGCACGCTGCCCATGGGAAATCTACCCCTGGCTCGCATAAAGCAAGGCCAATCAAAATAAATTGGGAAGGCTCCTGTCATATCAAGTGCAGCTGGTCCACAGTCATGATTCATTTCTGACCTCCCTGTAGAGAGAAGGAAAATGGGTTTCTGTCTGCTTCTTCTGTACTGTATCTGTTTTGGGACTGACAGATATAAGTTATATTCTAGGTGGACAAATATATCCACAATTATGTGTGAAATGAAAGATACAAGCTCACAAAATTTCAGTCAAATGTCAAAATAAAATAAAAAGATCTGCTTGGCATTATTAAAATATTATTAAAAATACTGGTATTGGTTCATTTTATTTTTGGCAATGACAGCCATATGATCAGATTCAGTCAGAGCAACAATATGAATGTGTCCCCATTCCTACAAAATACGCCACAATGAAATAATGATTTACCTAACAAATAAAAACAAGAAAACAAAGATGAATCAGACTACACCAAGTACCTATCATTAATAATCAATAATTAACATCCAGAAAACAAATGACAGAATATTCGTGGATGTTTACAAGAGAGACAAAGAATTTTAATTTTTAATTTGTGTTTTGGCAAGATAGAAAGTTCTGTACAATTTTGTACAATGCAGGTGCATTTTAATGCCAGATATTAAAATGAAATTCCCTTTATCCACACGCAAGGATTTTTATGATGTCATTGCTCTTGAGGCCACTTTCCTGCCATCTTTTGGAAAGCACGAGCGTGAGCAAGACATACTTTGGACAATGCAATAACTGAACAGACAATAATGGCAAAAGAACCACACTATTTTGGCTGAACAAAGGCGGCTATGCAGCTGCAACCAAGGAAAGAAGCTTATAGAATAAGACATTAATGGAAGGAAAAGGAGGGAAATAAATTTCAGTATCTGTCACTTTGTGATTTTCTCTTTGTATGCTGTTTCATTCAGCTCACTATTGTTTTTCCCAATTTTATATCATTCCATTTCCACCTCATCATCTCCTCTCCTCCTATCTCCTCTCCTCTCCAGGCAGACGTTTCTTTGATCCTAGGATCCCACGCCTTTCATTCGCTTCTCCAGTCCTCTAGGGGTCTTATTAACAGACATGCAGTTCTCATGTTTTATTGCCTATGATAAAGCCTCGCCTCTGATCTCTCATTACAGGCTCACTCGTCGGAAATGGGCCCTGCACCCCTCAGCTTAATATTGCCTGTAATAGGGCAAAAAAGCTAAATGCACAATCTGAATGTGTAGGGCACATACCAGGTTCCTGTGCATTAATAAGCCATCAGCCCATCCTGGGGTTTATCCTGATTCTGGTCTCACCACAGAGTCATTGTTTAGCTTGTAAAATGCACTGCTGTTACAAAATTCTAATTTTCACATGACTCATACATGTACGAACATATCAACACATTGACATACATGTACAGTACATCCACTTACATTACATAATCCACTTAATTACACATGCAAACACATAAATGTACAAATGATGAAAAAAAAGTGCACAAAAAAAATCTAAATCCAATTTCAGTTTGTATTGATGCCGAACTGATTTTTTGGATTGTCAATTAATAAGTTAAGAGTCGTCCCTGTGGAGTGATGTTGTAGTTAATACAAGTTAAGAAAATTCATCAAAGAGAAAAAAATCCCACTAGTTTAAGCACTAGAAACTCATTAAAACCCACAGCCAAACTAAGAAAGAAGTACAACATTTCGGTGTCATGTGAAACTAATCGATCAATTAAAAATGTAATTCAATAAAATAAAATAATTTCATCTGAATACCGATGGGTAAAAAATGATGCTCTAAAAAGTTTAGTTGAACTTCCTGGGTTAAGAGGTGAATTAACCCAGGAAGTTGAATTCACACATAACCACACCAAGCCAATTGCAGGTATGCCCCATTTTGGAATTTGGAAAGGAGCTTTTTGTCGTTTTAGGACAATTCAAGAGGCACTTTGAATGAAACATAACACATCCTTAACGACTCTGGTGACCTTCACATGACTTATATGCACACTCTCAAAATAGATCCCAAAATCTGTGTAATATGTCCAATTTAAGTCAAAAACAAACAACATACAGCAACATCTTTGTTGGAGTGCTCAGTAAGTCATTTCAGGGTTCAGTTTCATGAGTGGCTAAAAAGGTAAACATAAAGGGCCCGATTCACAGTTGTTGACTTCAGTGTGACTGCAGCGACAGTCAAAAGATCTGCAGGGAAAGTTATTCGTATTCAGAGTTGAGATGCATGGGCGCTTAACTCCATTTCTTGGTGGCACTTTCAGATTATTAAAATCAGCCTCGTCCAGTCTATGCCTCTGAGACACAGGACTGGACACTAGCAGACAGTAACGCAGGACTTACTACAGCTCCTGTCTGGGGAGGTCCAGGCGCAAGAATAAAGGATTTAATTCCAAAGTCTGAATCACAGATAGCTGCAAGCATTCCTCTTTAAGGAGAAACTCCGCCCAGTTTGCTCAGCTCACCTGAGAGGTGCTTAACACCCCCAGTAAGTCTGAAGTCTGAATATGGCAGAGTGTAATTTTGGTATTAAATCCCACTTACACGTGCATATCTCAGCTCTGAATTGGGCCCAACATGATTATTTTTCTTGTCTCGATACTTGCAGGGAAAAAAGGCCAGGCAGTCACTTTCTCTGCTTCAGAAATCACAGTAGTGATATTCTTCTAATATAATCAGTGACTTTAGCTGCTAGAGATTCGCTGTGAGAGCAATTTGCACAATCTCTGCACTGTAGAAAATTGTACTAATCAAAGCCCTGGAGAAAATCCCTGGAAGTAAACAATGCTTCCATCACCAATAATCATACCTGCAGGATGCAGCAATGACAGCAGCCATTCAGAAAAGTAAACTTTTTTCTCTTAAAGGGGACATACGTGGTTTTCCTTATTTTTGCAAATTTTTATTGTGTAATACAGAAGGGAATGTGTTTTGAACATGGTCAAAGTTGCAAAACCTGAGGTTGACACAT
>OMOW01117404.1:0-10217 GCA_900312555.1 Lamprogrammus exutus | reverse complement strand
GCTGTCTGCTGTGTCGTTATTACATTCATATCCGAGCCTAGTTGCGATGGAGTTTGATGAAGTCCTCTGTCATCTCACGTGTGTTTCCTGTGTTTCTGCACACACACACAGTCTTTGTCCACAGACGGTGGCGCTGAGCTCTCTTTCCAGAAGAATGGTCGTTTCATGGGGGCGGCCTTTTCCCTGGACGCCTCTGTGCTGCAGGGTCGTGCTCTGTTACCTCACGCTCTCTGTAAGAGCTGCTCAGTTCGATTCCACCTGGACCCCACGGCTCCTCCCTGGTACCCCAGCCCCGTAGGTTTCACCCCTCTAGCAGCGCTCCCTGCTGGTGACAGGCTGCGCCGTCAACAAGCTCCTTCCTCCAAAGCACAGTGTGAGGTGAGAGACAAGAGGCCTGGGTTAAAGAGTGTACTGCTCAATGAAGAGTGTTTTATGTGTATTACGAGGGCTGAATGTAGATGTATGATGCAGTCAAAATTCACATTCAATTTTATGTTTTATGCTCCTAAAATATCAAAAATAGAGTCTAAATAACCCTGACAAGTTGTCAGAGCCAACAATGACATTTTAAAGTTACTTTTTTAGTGAATTAAATTAACCAGAAAAAATACTAAATGAATGACTAAAGTGATTAATCTGTTATTGAAATTTTGTTGATTAATTTTGTCTATTAAACAACTACTTCAATCAGCTAATCTTTTTAGCACTATGATAAAGGTTCATTGTTGATTTAAAAATTACAGTAGGTTTTAGGAATAAATGAACATGAGGGCTTCTTACGACTGACAGACAATCCAGTCTCATTGCCAAACAACACTCGGTTAAAGAGCCCAAACCATAGTGTAAAATGACTTTTCCGCATGATCAATATTGAATACTGTTTGATTTGTATTTTCAGACATTTTGAAAAATGAAATGTGTTCACAGAAAATCAGTTCTTGGGCGTCAATGTTGTTTTCGAGCCAACGCGTGTAGTAAGCCTACGCACTTTGTACATTTTTTCACGTTAGGTGGTGTTGATGGTGGGACTTCCAGGTTCTGGGAAGAGCCACTGGGCCAGGACTTACATGGATCAGCATCCAGAGAAGCGTTTCCAACTCTTGGGCACTGAGGAGCTGCTTGCCTGTATGATTGTTAGTAAAATGCACTTTGTGTCATTTCATATTTACATTTAAGGATGCCTGGGTGTTACTTGTTAGATTTATGACCATGTGAAGAAAATATGCTTAATCTGTGTGTGTGTGTGTGTGTGTAGAATGGTGGTCAGAGGGGGAGCAGGCTGCGTCAAGCCTCTCAGTGTCTAACTGATTTGATCAAGTTGGCAGCTCACACTCCAGCCAATTACATCCTTGACCAGGTAATAATTCACAACACACTAGAAAACAACCGAACAATGGATCCTTATTTATTGTCTTTGTTTTCAGATCTTATTCAGCTCTCCTTCATTTGTTTCTACTGGTATTAACACATTATCTTATAATTCTGAGTAGAATTATTACTGTCAGATCCATAATTACTTTAAAAGCTTATAGGCCCTTTTATTAATTGATCAATGAGGCACTGAAATGTTACTGGAGATGTGTTTAGCACAATAATGGTTCTTTTTAAAATCATATTAAATGATGCTATTCCATCACAACAAACTGCATCTGTCCATTTATCTCAGCATATTCTCTCATTTACTCTTCTGATTCCAGGCTAACATCCTCTTTTCGGCACGCCGTCACAAGCTGCAGCTGTTCAGGGGATTCAGGCGACGAGTGGTGGTGGTCTTCCCTTCAGCTGCGGAGTGGAAAAGACGACTGGTCCAGCACCAGACACAGCACGGCGAGCAGATACCTGAGACCGCCCTGCTCAAACTCCAAGGTTAGACGAGTGCAGATTTGATAGATAGATTGATGTTCCACCTCAGCCTTTTGTATGTCAGGTGTGTTAGTCTGTCTTTGTAAAACGTATCTGCAGCACAGAAACTGACACATAAATGATTTCAATTAACAACCTGGGTATTACTTTTGTAGTTTTGCCATCATTCATCTAATATTTGTATTTTGAAGTGTCCCTGCTGACCACACGAGGGGCTGCTGCCATCAGGTCATTTTGTCCGTCAGCCCCAGCCTCCATTTTATATCTCTTGCTCCTTCCCGATGCTTCTGCCTTCTCCCTCCAGTGAGCTGCAGCCTTCCGGAGCAGCAGAGCGAAGCGATGGAAGAGCTGCAGTATGTTGAGCTCCCTCAGACGCAGGCACAGTTACTCCTGCAGGAGTACAGGGAGGAGGCTCGCAGACTACTCCCCCCCATTCCCAAACAAGAGAAGAAGAAACCCTGGCTGCAGAAGCGAAGACGCCTCCCTTATGGCCTCCCTCCCTCTCGTAAAAACCAATGGAGCAGACCTAATGGTAAGCTGGGTAACTTGATTTACAGTGTTTTTGGAGGAATAGTGCATCACTGGGTCTGATGTTTAAGACCTTTTTTGATGTGATTTCCATACATTTCTTTGTAGAATGGAAGGAGACAGGAGTCAGCGTGCCGTCATGGGGTCAGCAGCCAAGATATGTGAGTGTCACGCAATACCCAAACAACAAGCAATACCTAAACACATGGCTCCTTTTGACCTGATTTCTCCATGAGCTCATTTGTATCAGCAGGTAAGATCTGAATGTTCCTGTGTGTTGATTACATTTTTAGTGGAATGCAGCTTATCAAGACCAGGGGTATTACTACACCAGCAGAGACTTTGGTTACGGCGGCTATCTGGGTTAATGAGGAAGGACAGAGGAGCACAATGAAGCAGAAGTCACCGTGTTTACAAAGGCAACGATTCTGGTGATGTCATTTATCTTTGAGAAAGAGTGCCGACTAAATCACATACAGAGACATGATGCACTACCTGCTTTGACGAATCACTGTTTAATCGTTTTAATGACAAAAACGAGGTCACTTTTCAAAATTTTTATTCAAAATATTTTTAGTGTACAAATGATGAAAATTCTATTTTAACCAGGTCGTAACAACTGTACAGTGAAAGAAATAAAGCTCCAAAGTTGATATAAAAGTCTCTCTTTGTCTACATTTGTTCAACTGGATCCATTTGCAGATGGGCTATTGTGTGTGTCAGCTGGTTTGCGCCTCTGTCAGCCATCACCATCTGATACAGCAGCACCGCTCCTTTAGCTGAGGGACACAGCTCCGTCCACAGAGGACTGTGCGTGTCCAGCTGCAAAATCTCCTTCAGAGACACCACAGGGCAGACATGTCATTAGTTCACATATGACACTATTAGATTAAAGACTACTTGTGGATCTACATCTCACTATGTACTCAGTGCTTCGTATATTTCTTACTGTTTTGCTGAGGAAGATGATATCTGTAGACTCGTGGGCCTCTGCACCTCCTTTCCAGTACAACTCTTTAACTTCATCAGAAGATAATGAGCAGCTGGAAACACGTAAAGCATCATTGTTGGAATTCTTCATTTTATCAGATGATACTGCGAGTCATAAGGTAGTAAGCCACAGTGTTTCTATACACCTCAAATGTATATGAACATGCGTGGTTAAACAATACAGTTGGAGTAAAAGCTGTGATTATAACATTGTCATGTGTATTGTCTAATTGGCATAAATTAAGTGTAATTTAAGTTTTTATTCCTAATTTTTCTGAGTGACCTTCAAAGACCTAAAAGTTCCAGGACTCCACTTTGAGCGCTTTGCAGTGTAACTGTTTTTTGGTCTTGTATACTATTATTATCACAAGTGTAAACATTCATTCATTTGCTTGTTCTCTTATATACAATATGCCTCCACGAGCGATGGCATTGACAATTGTGTTCCCATCAAACATTTCTGTGATCAATTCAATTCCCTTCAGCTTGTTGCCTTCATGCATAACCACCGCCTTGACCTTCTATGCGGTGATAGTCTCCAGCTCCACCTCCTGTCCAATTATAAAGCGGTTAACAAGGACCTTTGTGCCTGTCGTGACCGTCACTTTGAAGGTGTCACCATTCTCCTCAATCTCAGAGATGCTTTTGATGTCTCTGCCTTTCTGGATGAGCTCATCGGGGAGACCAATGGCCTTCATGAGAGGCTCAATGTTCTGAGACTCCAGCTGGTATTTTCCAGAGAAAGACATGATGGCAGACAGCGAAGGTCTTGCTGTGTAACACTATTGTAGGGAATAATCAAAATAAATTAATATGGAACTACCTGATGAAGAACTCAGCGCTTGGCCTGCCAGCACTGGTGTGATTGAGAGCGACCCCCATCAGGACAGGTTCTCCAAGTGAACTCAGAGGAACATTCACCTGGAACACACAAAAGAAGACACTTCCTTCTTAACATATCTGCTTTATAAATCTGGTAAATACCTAGTTGTTGAAGTGAACATCAAACCGTCATGAATTAACAAGTTAATCATGGATGTTTGAGCCATGTGCAGGGACACCCACCTCGTCTCTGATCTCACTGCACACGGAGGAGAAGAGCTCTGAGATGACAGCCTCTGGCCTCTGCTGTAGTAAAGCTATGCTGATCTGCTCCTCGCTCACAGCCTGACCGAGACCTTCACACACCACCTAGGGAGAACAGCAATGGTATGAATGGATAATAGTTTGCATAAGATCCATACTGCAACATCAGATCAAGTATGATCCCCTTCCTATCCAGTAGCTTTTTCCTCCTCACCTTAGGCTCTGGGTGCCCCCCGGGAATGTCCAGGCTCTCCGGTGCCTCTGCCACCCTCTGACTCCTCCTGATCAACACAACCTGTCCGTCATCAGTACACAGGACTGCACCCACCCCCAGAGGCTGGGCTAGCAATGCCAGAGGATCACTGAACTCTGCCTCACCGCGCTTACGTAAGTCCACCGCTTTGCAGGACCAGTTTGTTCCCAGGAAGTCCTTGTAACATGTGAGGCCTAGTCGCAGAGTGAGGACTGCCCTGGCGTCTCGATCATCTGGGTTTACATCTGTGCGTGAAGGAGGATCAGACGTAATGCCCTCAGATGGAGTGCTATCACAAGTGGAGGGAGATTGCACAAATGTTTTGGTGGTCTTCTGGATGGCACCGTTTCCTTGCAGACTCGGTTTCACGAGGCTGTTATGGCTTAAACAGTTTCCAACAGCATCTAGCACAGAAACTCTGACTGGATCAGTTTGAGGTGATCTCTCCTGCCTGATTTTTCTGCTGTGTAATTCACCCTCCACGACCCCTGCACAAGCGACGTCGGGTGAAAGAATGCAGGGTGGGTGTGTGGGAGAAAGAGAGGATGATGGGTGGCACTTAGGGCAGACTAAGCAGAAAGAGTGAAGTCTGAATTTGGCCCCATTAAAAAGCCAAGGGTTCTTAGACACCCGCTCTGTCCACACCTTCTCTATGTGGCGCTGTAGATCTGCATCTGTCTGCCTGTTAAACCTGAGGAGAGGGAAGGAGAGAAACTTATGGGGTATCTTGAGTTACATTTTGTGGTGTATATATGAAGTGACAGATGAATGATGTCTTTAGTATGTTTTGAATTGTCCGCCCCTGGTAAAGCACCATACTTGAAAATACTGTATACCATATATCAAGAGGTCAATATAAAAAGTGCTATTCTCTGAATAAAGCTGGAGAGCAAAGTGATTCCCAAAGTGAGTGTCTGTGTCCTTTCTTACCTTTCAGAGAGTTCTACTTGTACCTGGGACTGCAGCAGCCCACCCCAGGGTGCACAGTGCAGCAAAACAGACACCTCAGGGTCCATCATCTCTCAACCGTCTTCACTTATCTCTTCAGTATTCCCTTTTGTAAACGAATCTGTAAAATATCAAAACAAAGCGTCCCATAAAACTACCAATAACAACATTTTAACTGGCAATATCTTTATTTAGTTTTAAGAAATCGAATACACAAAAGCAGTCAAGGTGAGAAAACAGAGGTGTAGGACAGGAACTGAACTTCTCCATTTGCCCTCTCATAAAAAAAGTGACCACACACACATCATGAGCACACACACACTGTTAATCTAATTCTTTATGTTGCTTACTTCATAACAAGTCGGTACCTCCAGCTTCTAAGTGTTTTTTATGCTTTACATGTCTGGTCCTCACACAGGTGTCAGTATCAGGACATGGGCCAGGTTTTGGTTTAAATAGAAAATCATTGTTATTGTCCTTCCTCGGGATAAAGGTTTAAAAGTCACACACTAACACTTACAATGATAAAGGTCACTGGTGTTTAATGACTATTACCTAACAGCTTCTGATAAGTTCACGATGACAGAAATAATGACTTGTCATACAAAAGAAAGGTACTTACACCTGTGTTTAGTGGAAATAGCCACCATAACAAATATCAATACACTATTGTTGTGACTGACATCGTGACTTGTCAAAGCAAGACAAACAGGATTGTAGCCGCATCATAAAACGTGGTTCTGCTCTGTTCTGTCTCAGTGAACCAAAATAAACATTACAGCGTTTTCCCACCGAGATTCGACAACAAGTTTTGTTCACTTCCGGCAGGGTTCCTCCAACTTCTGGCTGCAGACTTCAGGGACAGTCCGTCTTGTTATCGAATCTCAGGTGGAAAGAAACAACGCCCTGGTACAATCACAAGAAGAAGGAATGCACTAATTGGCAGTTGCATTAGGTTCAAAATGTCCGTTGTGAAAAAGGTGGACTGAGTGCATCCAGAGGAACATCACTAATTTGTTTTTTTTTCAATGAAGATGCGGGTTTCTGTCCAGTTTGGTTTACCTCTTTAGAGGCTGGAAACGTAACACAGCTATTGAATGTATAATACATTAGCGTAACTCTAGTATGAGTTTGGGCAAGCCTACATACAAACAGTACACGTAAAGACTGCTCAGTAATTAGCTCCTCGCCTGACACTTCAGAACACATGAACAGCAGAGTGCAAATCCTAGTTTCATCACATACTAACACTTGTGCCTTCTTCGGCGCTTTGTTTAAAAACCTACCATTGGAATCTATCACATCCTATTAATCGTTCGTATTAAAGGCAGCAGAACCTTCTATTATCTTACCTTCACTGGTGACTCGAGGTGTCAGTTGGAGAAAGTGAAGTTCTTCCTTTTTCAATGGCTGGAAAATAGCCCAATGGCCTCTAGGTGGCGTTGTTTCTACTGAGTCAAAACGTTTTCTTTTGTGTGTGCGGCTTCCAGAGCAGGCAACAGGTCTGTAGTGGAACAAACTTTCTCTTCCTTGGCTGTTATATCAAGTGAGCGACACCCTTAAAGTTCCCACAACGCCTGTAGTTTTCCAAAAGGGATTTTTGGTTAGCTTTGCGCCATGGCTAAACTTTAACACAAATTTGACGTCAGGACTAGCGCCGACGCTTCCGGACAATTTGCTTTCAGAATAAAATCCCTCCGCGATGAGCGGTAACGACACTTTCTTGTTTATCAAGCGAGTTGCGGACAAAACAGACAGTAAAAATATAAATAAGCTATTGAAGGTAATGTAAAACTGAATGTGGACTATGTATCTGGACATTCCTCACGATAAGGAATTTTTATTCTGAGAGGTCATGCGTTGAGGTTAGGTTTAGCCCTCTAAAACAGCTCAAGTACAAGCGTTAAATATGAAATTGTATAATTTCAGGCCATATGTACCTGTTGAGCGTAATCTCGTTCATATGGACCACAAAAACATTAACAACACTGTATGATACAGAATGAAATCCACCAATTTCAATATCCTATTTTAGCATTAAGTACTGGTACGACTTCGTAAATCTAGACTCCAATATCTTATAAGAAACTTTTTTTTGTGTAGATTAAAACCTGCACTTTTACTTTGAAGGTAATCATCGTTTCCGGTTGTAGTTCCAGCATCTAACGAAATATGCTAGGGACACTTATACAACAGCGTCCAATGCCGCTGTCCTAGTAGAAACTGCAGGTATGTCACTTTGCTTCCTTGTCTTCAATGGTTGGTTTTAGAATTAGTCAGATTTTGTATCATGGTTTCTCTCCACCTTTCATGGATCATTTCTGGTTAAACTAGCTCGCTAACTATCGAGCAGGTTAGAAGATCGATCATTGGCTTGAGAGCTCAGTCAGCAGAACAAAGTGTCCCTACTGGAAACGCATCAGATCTTTGTGGTTATAACTTAGCAAGCGTAGCCATTACATACTAAGCTTCATGTGCAAACATAGTACACACTCCGTATGTTGTTAAACGCACGTCTTATCTAGTTTTAACGCGAAAACGTGCACGAACGAGTTGACTACAAAATTATCCGAATACCGTAAACACAGACACAGCTGCGTTGTCTTACAGTGAGTCCTCTGCATTTGTTACAGTTCTGTTTCAGCAGATAATAAGAGAAGTTCCAGAATCAGCTGGCAGTCCTGGTTTGTTTCCGCTTCATTCACTGCATCCTGTGTTTTGGTTCACAGTGAGGTCACGTGTCATCAAATGAGTGGCAGACTCTTAACATTTCCTTTTGAAATACACTTAGAGGTGAATACACACACATGCATGGATATAAACACAAACTCCTCACACTGTTCCACCTGTTTGGCTAAATGTCCAGCATTGTTGCTAAGTTAGAGATGTGTGTTAAGAGTGCACCAATATGTTTAGTTAATGTTGCAACTGTGAAACTTGGGACTGTGTTGTATCTCATTAGCCTGGAATATTTTGATTGCAAATTACCTTACTAGTGTCTCCTTTCAGGGTTCTGTCTTCACACCACTCTAGATTCCCATCATGCTGCTGGACGCTCAGCTGCGTCTGTGCCAGAGCTGTTTATTGTGCTGCAAGAGCAGACTGCGCTTTCTCTCCCAGAGCTCTGCACACAGGTAGATTGTATAGCCGCACTGGATTTACCAAATACAACAAGTAGCAATTGTGGGAAAGCCGTTTGCTTTGTACTGGTCAGCAAAAAGTGGTTTGTCCTGAGTTCTTTGTTGCTTTACTGCAGAATGGCGGTGAACTACTACGAACTCCTGGGAGTCAAATCTGATGCCACCTCGGATGAAATAAAGAATGCATTTTTTGACAAATCAAAAAAGGTGGGGTACTCTTCACTCATGAACAAGCCTTACATTTATTTATTTATCTACTTTGGGACGTTATCGCTAGTTTCTCTCTCTGGCCACACGGGGGCAGCCTTTCACAGCCAATAACTGTTTTCATAGTGGGCTTTTGGGATTAGCAGCATAAATAAGGATGGTCATAAATATTTGTCATGTGGTTTTGATCTGATTGAAGTGTAAAGTAAGTCACTGTTCTGATACAAAGTGTGTTTGTGTGTACAGATAATACCCATGCCATCACTTATTGAGAATATGCTTTTGTGTTTATGCACATGTACAGTATGTGTACAGTTACACTCTTGTCTGCACTGTAATATCTCTTGGTTTGTTGTTGGGATGCATTCACCCCATCAGTACTGTATCTCACCTTCTGGTCACATGATGTTGCAGCTGCATCCAGACAGCGACCCGTCCAACCCAGCACTGCACAGCCAGTTTGTGGAGCTGAGCGAGGCCTACCGGGTGCTGAGCAAGGAGCTGAGCAGGAAGGAGTATGACCTCAAAATCAGACATCCATACAGTGGCAGCCAGGCCTTCAGATCCACCTCCACCTCCAGCAGCTACAAAGACAGGTGGAGACAAACACAAACTGTCTCAATATGTGCTTGATTTATAGTCTCATAAAACTTGACCTTTCTCCACACTCTTAAATGCTGTGTCAGGTTAGGCAGATGACGTGCTCTAGCAATAACAAAAAAAGCAGAAGATAGATTCACGCATCACTTTTTTAAAATTTTGGTGCTATCTCTGTGACCTTTGTTTTGTCAATGTCAACCTCATAATCCTTCAATGACTTTGCCACCAGTGCGGAAACCCAGGAGAGTGTCCGTTACTGGGAGCAGTTCCGTCACTCCAATGCTCAGGAGATGACGGCAGAGGAGTGGCAGAAGAGGCGGAGGAGGAACTTCCGCCTGATGGGCTACTGTGTAATCACGATGGTGGTTAGTGTTGGAGTCCACTTAGTTTTCTTCAGGTAAAAACCCTGCACAAGATGGCATCACACTGAAATGTACAACACTGTTTAAGTTTAGGAAATAGGTTATAAACTGGGAATGTTGTAAGCCTGTAAAAGGCAAAAGACAAAAATGCAGGTGTGTTGGTGATCTGGAACTACACCACAATGAATAATACAGTTGGTATCATTTTATAAGAATAAATATGATCCATGCATCAATTTT
>OMOW01117402.1:3536-28854 GCA_900312555.1 Lamprogrammus exutus | reverse complement strand
ATTGTGTATAGAACTTTGTTGTCGTCGTTGTACTTCAGTTCCTACTGTTGTGTCTGCTTTTGGGTCCCTTCTCATGAAACTGTGTCAAACAGCCTCTAAGGGTGAATGGGGAATCACCCTTAGTGACTCTCTGTAAGCTATTTTGAGTCAGATGGGGTTGAGTTTGGAGGTGTGGTATGTAAAAGTGCCCTATATGTTCTATAAAAAGACCTAGGTGTTCATCAGTCCAAAAGTTGTACAGAAATTTAGTGCTCTTGCTTCATGAACATGATAGAAAAGCAGTTATGACCCCCACACGCTGCCTATTAATCTGCCATAATACACACATTATTGACATGTTTCTTAGAAAAATCATGCGACAGCCACAGAACTGATGGCACTGATCTACAGTCTGTGACAGTAACTAAATATTATTTTTGGGCCAATGCTATTCCATTGCTGTGAGTGATGGAGGGTGCAATAGTAATTGTTTTGGGGATGTAGTTATGGTGCAACAACTTCTCACCGCTAGGGAGTGTTGAGTGTTTTCTTTTCCCGGATCAGGGATGGTACAGTACTTTCCGTCATGCTAGGCTGCCTCCAGTGCCTGAGCTCAATAATAAGACTGTCAACTTGATTTAAAAAAACTTGTGGCAGTATTATGAGACACCATCAGATTTACAATAATTCATAAATCTAGAGCAATAAAGGATAAATCAGTAGAGGTGTAAGTTTAAACTGTTTTCAATCTCTGTTCTCTCCGTGTCAGAGCTCAAAAGAGGGACACAATTCAATTGTGGAGGCATTGTTACACGTTGCACAATATACTTTTACTGTTGGTACTTGTTGAAGACACGTCAAACCCCTCTGTGCATGCATATGTCCAAATACATTTCGGGCACGTTTCAAACCCATGTGCGTGATTATATAGCTGTTAATTATCAATTTAACTGGATTAAATCTGTATGACTCAGTAAACATTCTCAAGTGTCTTTCTTCAAGTAAACTCTCAGACAAAACTCGTTCTTTATGTGGCAGGCCCTTGATTTTGTTGCACGAAGCTAGTGTGAGTGTGAGCTTGTTTGCAGTACAAACACGGCTCCTCGAAGGCGCTCCTTGACTTGCTTTGTTTTAGTGGTTTCGCATATACTCCGTGAGGCCGCTTGCTTTCCGTCGAAACGTTGGTTGCGAAGCTGCTTCCACGGCCTTCTCTCTTACTTATATAGGCAATATTACAACAAGATGGTGTCATCAAGTAACAGCAGTGATGTCATCTAAACTAACGATGATGGCATCTATTAGTCTAGATGACATCATCTAAACTAACGATGATGTCATCTATTAGTCTAGATGACATCACTGCTGTAACTTGATGACACCATCTTGTTATACTATTGCCTTTATAAGTGCATCTTAGTCTGCTACTGGTTGGTGGGTCATCAAGTTACAGCTTAGCGAGTGAGTTTAGACAAAGTGGGAGCGTTAGTTTTTTGACCGCACATTAGATAGTACTGTTGAACGTATACCTGACTTGTAATTTTGTGTCTCACAAATTAAATAGAAAAAGTTACTTAGTCTTGTTGTGTGCGTGACAAAGATTGTTTTATTAAGCCAACCAAGAGATGACACACCTGCGCTGAAGAGGATGCAACGATGTGCAGGCACAATCTCTAACTCTGTAGTTACATGAGTTGTGTGATATCGTCTTAATTTCTGCTTTACTCTCGTGTGCTGCAATCTGCACATGGAATAATCTAAGATCCTCTAAATAAGTAATATAAAAACACTGTAATGTAATATAATGTAATGTTGAAAAAGAACCCAAGCTTAACAGCAAAAGACCTTCAGAAATTGTTAATGTGTCCACTATAAGAAAAACATTGGTGTTTGTGGACAAAAATGGAGAAAACCTCTGTGCTGCAGAAACATATTGCCATACTTCCCAATTTGCAAAAGCCCATCTGCATTCCCCACCGCACTTCTCAGAGAATGTTCTGTAGCGAGAAGAAACAAAAGTTTCACTTTTTGGCAGAAATGTATACTAACACTGTTTGAAGGAAAAAAGGCAAAACACATCAATACCAAAACCTCAGTCCCACTGAAGCATTGTGGGGTGAGCATCCTGGTTTGGAGCTGCCTCAGGGCCTGCACAGTGTGCAGTTATTGAGAGAAAAATTAATTCAAATTTGTATCGAAAAACCTCCACAGCAGGAGGATTTCTGAACTTGTTCAAAGTCACAATTGGGGCTGGCAGTCATGGCTGCTTCTTGGGTAACTCCTTTAACTTGTCTAATCACTTATCCCAAGTTATTTTTGTCAACCCTTGCATGTACACAGTGACGTAAAAAGGTATTGACCAGTTTTATCTGTGTTTGTTAGGCCAAGTTTTGCTATGGACAGATTTATTTATGAACATGTAAGGTTGTCCCCTCTCATACTGCCCATTTGAAAATCCTAGAATCACTCCTATCCGGCAAATGTTCTCACAAATCCTAAAGGAGTGCCGTGCAGTTCACTGCAGCACTGTTTGATTCCATGCGTCTGTGAATAATGTTCTTTATTTTACATTCTGAAAAAGAGGGATGCCAGTGAAACATGCTGCTGTGCATCAGTGTCCTCAGCAGGCAGCACTTTGAAAATAGCTGATTAGTATGACCAACATGTAACTACAATAGTCTACTGCTTGCGGATGTGAATTGTAATTCTTTGCTGCGCTAGGAAAGACAGTAGAGAGCTTTATTCAGTGGAGGATGTAATGGTCCAACTGAAATTTTATTCTCTCAAACTCAATATTTCAACATTTTGATCTCATTAAAAACAGCAAGATCAAATTCTGTGCAAATTGGCAAAGACAATAAGGTTATTCTCATTCGCCTTGAAATGATTCCGAAATATCAGCAAGCATCAGCCTTCAGCTTATATTGATACACCACTTTTAACGGGGAAAAAACTCATCGTTTTCAATGCAAGACAGAAACAGAAAGCAATTATCACCACAATGCATGGCAGTAATGTTTCTCTAGTTTTGATAGAGGTGTCAGGAGCAGCAGCTAATTAGGGGTGCCAATCGATTACACCGTGATCTCAATTAGACTGAGTGAAGTGAGTGTGTGAGTGAATAATTAGAATGGGTTTCTACACATATTTTCCAAATAAACTCTGAAACTTTCCCATTATTTTGTTGTGGTGTAATAAGAAAATCAACCTTTACAGCTACAGTACTCAGTCATTGTAAACTAAACATGCACAGTAAGTGTGGACTGTAACTGGACGAATCAGAAATGTGGAAGATCAACAAACACCTAGCACGTCCTGTGTCATGTTTTTTAGCCATAATTTCTATTTTTCAGCAGATAACTAGGAATTATCTGCATTTGTCTGCATGGTGAGCATTCTTTGAGTGAGTCACTGCCAGATAGCTCCAGGCTAGCAAACGTTTGCACAATCAGTAATTCAGTAATCATGTCAGAATCAGGAATCAGAAGATATCTCACAGCAATCACTGTCTAGTTTCTTAAGATATGAGAGCAAATTTCCCGGAAATTAAATATCTTCATTATTTTATCTTTACAGGTTCTAGCTTAACTTGTCAAGATTCTAATCATTATTAAACATTTCATTGACTTTCACTTAACTTTTAAGATGTTTCATTATTTTGGGGGTACTCCCATTTCTTCAAAGAGTTTAAATTATAGTTTGTTTCTAATTCAGTCATAATTATATTGGCAAGAGCAGGTTCAAGAAGATATCCCATCAACACACCATCTGTTTGTATGTAACACTTATAACTGGGAATAGTTGGAGTCTCGTTTTCTATTCAGCATGTAAAACATACAAATCTGCATCTCTCACAGGAGCAAGTCAGTGTGTTGTTAGTATGACTAGCAGCATCAAATGTGTCTTTCAAGGTGTGATGTATTAAGCTGTTTACACACGAGCCGCAGTGTGTAGCTCACACCTCGCAGGCTAAACATAGAACGCTCTGCATCATGCTCAATTCACCTCTTGCCAAGAAGTGCAGGTAGCTTTGGATGTAGGTGACCGCCAGATACATTCAAAGCTATTTGTTACGTTAGCTGCTAACAAGAACTTAGCTTCAATCATGAGCACAGACTTTATAATTTACAAACTCTGGTAGTTCCGTCTGGCTCATGACATTTCACCATGCAGTCACCTTTTGGCCCAGATCAGGGTTTGAAATTTGTGTTATGTCTCTGCTCTACGCTCACTTTGAAGGTCGTTTGAAAGGTCACTAGCAGACAGGTAAAAGTTGAAGTTGTTTGAACTTTTAGCACAAGAATGGGCCATATAGCGCTGCACAAATTCTTCAGTTGGCAATGCTGTTAGAAATTTTGCTACATTCTAGAAAGCTGCTCCATGACTATGATTGAGAATAATCGAGGAAAATTGTTTGTACTTTCAGGAGCACTGTGTGCTTTTGCAGGGCATAGATTAAATTGGCATCATCCCATTTTTATCTACGGTGGTTTACCCTGCTTGACATCTTCGGATTTGTACAGTTATTCACCAGTTTTCTTTTCTGGGGCCTCATTTATAACCGTTGCATATGTACAAAATGGGGCTTGAAACTTGCGTTTCCCACTCTCTATGCAAACGACAAAATCAAAGCATTTTTTTCTCATCTCCACTTTGCATTTTCAACATTTTCAAGGTCATTTTTCTGGTCCATTTACGGTTGTGTCTCTTACTGTGATTAAATGATCGCAATGCCACAATGTAAACCAAACATACGTTACAAACATTTGTTGAAGCTCATCATCTGCTTGAACGCTCCAGTTTTGTTTCCCTCTTGCATGCTCTTAAAAATGTTCCTGTTGCCAAGGTAGAAACACTTAAGAGGTAGGTTATTTGGTGAAGAATGGAAAGGTCGGTGGGTTAATTGTGCAAGAGGCTTTATTACACTTCATTGTTTGAGGCCTGCAGTTCCTCAGATGTTCCTCTGGGTTCTTTTGTGACTTCTTAGATGACTCGTCGACGCACGCTTTTGGGACTCCTGGGAAGATTTGCCATTGTTCCAAGTTCTCTCCATTTAGAGATAATGGGTCTCACAGTGGTTCGCTGGAGTCTAAGAGACTTAGAAATGGCTTTGTAACCCTTATGAGACAGATATATTTTAATAACTTTCTTTCTTATTTCTTCCAGAATTTCAGTTCATCGCAGCATAGTGTGCTGCTTGTTGAGACATTTGAGCCTACTACACATTGCTGAAAAGGTTCTATTTCAGTGATGTTTAGATTCAACAGGGCTGGCAGTAATCAAGCCTGGGTATGTCTCGTCTAATTGAACCAAATTATCAATCAGATTTGGTTAAGCGGTTGATTGAATGACTAAGAGACATTTTGGTGTTGGATAATTTTTTTTTTCCCCCAACAAATGAAATGATTATTTAAAAGCTGTATTTTGTGTTTTCTCAGGTTGTCTTTGTCTTACAGGAAATTTGCAAAATATGCAAAAATAAGAAGAAATCATGAAGGAGGAAACTATTTTTTCATGGGACTGTCTATAGAGTATGTACATCTAAAATCATGTAATTTGATAGCTAATATAACATTCAGAATCTAACATCATGAAACTGACAACAACTCAGGAAGAGCGCCATTACTTATGGACAATATCTCAGCAAGCATTTTCCGTTAGCAGATAAAACATTTCTTGAACTAAGAATTCTAGTTGTTTACGTAATGTTGTGAATATTAAATGTTGATGTGTCTCTTGTGACATTATCAGTCTGTTTTTGTGTCACTGAGTGAATGAATCATCACAGCTGGTGCGTATTAGCTACTGCTCCTGATCCTCTCTCTCTGCCTACTGATGACCGGCGCAGAGTAAAACTCAAAGCTGGAGAAAGTAATCACGCTTTAGTGTGAGGAGTAACCTCACTCCTTAAATATCAACAAGTTACCTCGTTCAGTTTTTTTATTCATCAGAACAATTTTGTGATTTTATACACAGACTGAAAGCATTTATTGTTGTTCCCCATACTCTAAAGTGTGATGAAGCAGGCAGTCAGTGACAAAGATGCTCAGTGGGTGGAATCCACTGTATTTATTTTGTTTTTACCTCAGATTTGCAAGTTGTTTGATTTGCAGTTTTAGCTACAACATAACTGCAGACTAACTTATGAAGACCAATGACTACATTAAGATCCATTTCTTCACTTGTCACAAGCTGAGGATTCTCCAAGAACAGAGAGGGCTTGCTCTATCTAGTAAGGCTCAATATCAAAATATCAGTAAAAACACAGCCCCCTAGACTTTCTTCATTAATTGGGGATTTAAACAGTTGAATATCAACAACTTAACTCATACACATTTACCAAACTGTTTGAAAGCACTTCAGCTGGTGCACATGGATGACATTTGTTATTTTTATGACTGTGCTTGAAAACAGATTTCTATGGAACTCACAGAAAACATGCAGGTAAACTGACACAGTAACAGTGACGACTTTCAACAGTTGATTCATGGCAGAGAAAAAATAACGAAATGAATGCATCACTGGATGTTTAGATTGATGGATACACCCACAACTAGCCAATTCAACAAGGCAGTGGTTTTACCAAATCCTGTGTGGCTTCAGCTTAAAGCCAAGTTAAAGTGTGTGATTATAATCTACTCTTAAATGTGCCCCTTCGATGGCAGCCAATATGTTTTCATTGAGGCATTTCAAGGTGATACATCACTTGCACGAGCCTGCTCACCCTATGGGACAATATCTGAGCTCACTTCACTGTCATTTTTGTCTCGCTCTGTTTACTCCCACAGAGGAATGGAAAGATGATAAGCTAGATACAGATACACTGTTGGTGGATTGTGGCCTCTAACTGATAAAATGCCACATTTCAAAATTACATTTCCTACATGAGACTGACAAACTGCTGGTTTCACAATAAGTTCTCTCTGTGTGTCGCTGAAGTTAGAGTAAAGCTGTAAATATAAACATGAGCCTTTATGTATTTTCCCTGCTTCAGTTTGTTGAATTGGAAATGAAATGATCAAACTGGTGAGAAAAATGGAAACGGAAAAAGCAAAAGCACACAAAAGCAGCTTAAGCTTTTTTTTTTTTTCTTTACCATGAAACTAACCTGAGGCTCATGAAAGGAAACAGTATCTATGTCTAATGGCTATTGAACCAATTCAGTCTGGTGCAAGGAAGTCCTATAGGGTGAAAAAGCCAAAGACTTGAGCCTTATTACCTCTATAGAGGTTGTGTTTTCCCCTGCCTCCATTGGTTTGTTTGTTATCAGCATTATTCAAAAAGGTCAGAACCAATTTTGACTTAACTTGTTTAAAGAGTATGGCATGGCCTGGGGAATGACCTATTATACTTTGGTGTCAAGGTACGTCAAGATCCACAGAAAAGGAATACCTCAAATAGCAATTTTGTACTTGACTGTCAACGTAACAAAGTAAGTATGTGAATACTTTCAAAATTTGGCAGCTTAAATGAGCCAACCATGCAGATTCTAGAACAGGTAACACAATCATGCCTATGTTTAAAATGATATAAACAAATTACAGACATATAGTAGTTCAGATCGGAGGTCAAACAATAACTGATTTCAGTTGTGGCACTATGGAGCAGTGCAGTCGTATTGTTGAAAAGAATCACTAAAAATATATGTCCGATCGATTTTCTGTCACCTGCTCAGATGATAATGTGGGGCTTTGTCACACTTGTGTGTGTATTGTGTTAAAAAATTAGATATCTTCATTTGAAGTGGATGCTCTCACCAAGTGTGACTAAATAAAGATCCACTGTTGAGGCAGAGACTAAACAGGAAATGAGAGGATTTGTATGAGAAGGAGTTAACAGAGGGACAGCAAAAATTGTCTGCAGTGATTAATGGCCTCATGCAATATTTGCAGCCTTCCTTTGGCTCATGAATACAGGAGGTAAATAAGGCCGCAGCCAAGAAGGCCAATCCTTTGCATCACGTGGTGTTTGGTTTCTCTCTGAAAGGGTCAGTGATTGATGCTGATTTAGCTTGTTCCCAGTTTAGAGGAAATTAATAGCTGCCAATCAGACTGCTGCAGTTCTATCAGTAAGGCTGCCCAGCTGTAGATGCTGAGATGTAATTATATGTTGCTGGTTTACAAAAACATTTGACTATGTCTTGCAGTTGTCCTCTCACTGTTGAGGACAACAGCAAGACACGTCATATCCCTCATTTGGCATACACTGCGAGTCTACACTTCTTTCAGTATCATAAAAATTAAGCCACAACGTTGTAGCAATAAATAAATGTGTCAAATATAGATTAGCGTAAATGCTGAGGAGTCTTGCCTTGGTTGTGCATGTTAAGTAGCCAGGCTACACTTGAGTTACTAACATGAGGCAATTTAATATCATTCACTGGTGTTCATTAGAATAAAAAGTCCTTACTTCTCTCAAGTTCCACAGATTCAGACTCACTCAAGAAACATACAGCATCGTGATTCCTCACTAAGGGCTTGCCTATCTAAGTCACTGCTTAGTGATTTAATGAGCAGGCATGTCAGATTAGCACTGATTCAGCCCAAGTTAGTAAAAAGTCGTCAGGTTAGTCAAGTTTCATTGATTCAGACACACTTACGTAACAAATTGCAACGGTTACAGTTAAAAATATTTGCAAAAACATCGAAACAATTCAGAAATCTTGTCATTTTCTGCTGCTGTAAAATATTTTGTAGGAGCAGCCTCCACTAATGAGCGGTGCAGTTATATTAGGGAGACAGAGTTATTGAGCCTCAGCAATTACAATGGGTGAGAAGGGCTCCAGCTATAGGAAATTATGTTTTTACAGCCTTGAACAAACATAGATATTAAATACTGAAATCAACACAGGGGACACCAACAAACCCAAATATGATAGATGTTCTCCCTAACAGCGTGCCATATATTCTACTGGAAAGTACATTACATAGAATTTTATTTGGGTACAAAAATGTATAGAAGTTGATTTACTAGCTCTTACAAGAAATGTATAGCAACAGTTAGGTGTCATATTCCACCCTGCTCCTTAGTTTATGTTTTCCATGGTGTCAGTCATTGATTCATCATTTCCTGTTTTATTTTGTTATATTCACCTCTCTTCTCGTTTCTGATACTTCACTTCCTGCCCTTGTGTGTTTCCCACCTGTGTGATTGCCCTGATTAGTTTCACCTGTCCCTCATTAGTCCCTCCAGTGTTTATATATACTGGTCTGTTTTCCTTTGTCCTCTGCCAGATCGTTATTGTTCATACCCTGAGATGGTTTCTGTTGTGGGTCCTGTTTGCGAGTTTCTCCTGTGACCTTGTTCCCAGTGTTCTTGTTATTCCTTGTGTTACTTTCTAGTGTCCTTGTACTCATCGCTCCTGTCCCTATTCTGAGTTCTCAGTGCTCTTGTAGTAATTCCTGATGTCAACCTTGTCTTTTGTTCCTTTCGTGAATTCTCTTTTCTCCTGTCCTTGTGTTTTTCGTGGCATCTTGGACTTTGGATTATTTTATGCCCTGCCTGCTTTTGAATTTGTTTGCTTTGTTTTTGACTTTTCATGACACCTTTTAATAAGAAATTAGTTGTCTTAATATTTTAAGTTATCTTTAAATTACGTCCCTTTCTGTGCTGCTGGTCCCGATTTCCATAAAGATGAAAGCAGAGGAGATCACCTTGTTTATTTTGTGTCAAAGCCACTTTGTATTATCATGTGACATCTCTGCAGAGTGCTGAGCCTTATTAAAAATCTCATCACTGTATGTCGGCAACTCTTCCATCCCACTGCGATTTTCACTGAAGCACTTTGTGTTCCAAATATTGCAATATTTTGTATTCTGGTCCTGCCAGAGAACCTCATACATATATTATAGCCAGACAATTGCACCCATGCATGTTTGGATGAATACAATACTGAGCTTAAGTTATTCAGAATGCTCAGTCTAATGATTTTAAACGTTGCATCTATCAAGAACATTTCCGCTTCAGATTTACAAGTTTCAAATGTGTGTATGTACCTCACCTTGAGACAAAATTAAAGAAAATTTAAAAAGACAAATTCAATTTAAAAGCTTCACAACATACAATATCTTACTGTTCTGTAGAGAGCTTTTTGCATTAGCACCAAGTTTAAATCATCAAAATCAATGTGCATATTGAGCAGAAAATTCTTGTTCAGACGATCCACCCCGAGGTAGACATCGATAATGTTCAGCAAAGAATTTTATTGCCATTAAAAGAAAGACGAGAGAAATACTCTGTAATAGTACTAATGCAAATCAATAGCCTGTACTGGCAATTAAGCATTTTGTTTCCAGGAAATATTGGTCTTGACTGTGTCTGAGTCACATTAACCCCAAAAATGATCTGTCTTGTTAGATAGAGCATAATGGTTAGATAGACAAAGAATGGAATGGGGTGCACCCTCAAAAAATGTGTTCATCCACCTTTATAAAGATGGGGTCCTAATTGTTTTCAGATGTGTGAAACATGGAGGGTAATACTGTTTGGAGAATGCCTAAACGCTCTTCATGCTGCATCCCCTGCTCCTCTTCCTTCATCCTCGTGTCCTGGTTAAAGCACTAATGGGAGAAAGCTACAGTAAGGATGAGCTGCCATTCGTTTCTTTCACGGAGAGCATAAATGTGACTTGTTCTGTTGTAAGAAATTCACCCATCTTCATCTAAACAATCAGTGACTGTGAAATAGATAGGCATGCCATATAAAATGTGTTTTATAATCTTAGTGTCTCCTTTTAGTCTGTTTTGTAATTGATTTGTGGAGCCGAAGACAACAATATTTCTTCTCAGGAATTACACCAAACCAGGGATTAAAGCTATGACCACTATAAGAATTTGTGCTGCCTTCAGATGGACCATGTCAGATTTTGTTTTACACATTGGAAGCTGTGTAGACAATAAGCTTGGCAACTCAAAGCACTGACTGACAAACAATTCTGACACAAACTTGTCATGGCTACAACAGAACTTAGCCGATTTAGTTTTTTAAACAAAAACTTCTGTGTTGGAAACAGAGTTAATGAAATTTATTTTTAATGCTCAACTAAATTTTAATAAGTAAATGTGCAGTTGTAAGATCACAAAGTAACTTTTGTGTTGCACTTTGAAATTTGATTCAATGTTAACGTCAACAATATTGAACAATGCTGGTTTATGATCTTTTTCTTAATTCATGGTTGTCATCTTTTCCTCGAACCATAAATGTTTTGCGTTTAAAATGTATTGAAAACTGGTATGACATTTGTGTTTGAACTAATCAGCTGCAAGCTTTAGCTTGTTCAGTGTGTCCAAGGGCTCGTGGGGTCATGTGTCACTTGGTCCTGTGTATGGTTGCTGATTGCATAATCTGATGCTCATAAGAGTTGATTCAAATCTTTCTCTCCATCATCCTACCTTTATTAAGACATAAACCTTATGGCCTTTTACTTATGGGAATTGGCTGGTCTGAGCACTTGAGATTGGAGTCACGTCTGGGAACCCGAAAGCTATAATACCAGGTAAAACATGATTGGTCAGTCAGTGATTGAGTTCAGTGATCAAAGGGATTTTAGAATGCAGAATCTTTGCATAGCACAGAGAGGGTTTTTTGCCTGGTGTCAGGGGTCGAGGAGGAATGCCTGTTTTCTTGATTAGATCTGGTTGGTGATGTGAGAGAACTCATTTGCAGCTGGAGATTCCATTTAATATGTAACCACTCTTCTGCTCTCTTACACCGAACCTTAGTTCTGCAGTCACGTTGCCAGACTTTGGTCTGTGACCTGGAGGAGTGGACCTGACTTGAGATGTGGGCTTGCAAAACCAAGTGTGAGGTGGAGGACAGCAAGTAGAAAGCATCCTTGACAAACCTTTTGGCATGGAAACTTTTAGATCCACATCATGGAGTTAATACTAAAATTGCGCTTCTCCATATTCGGACTTCTGGTCTTCACCTCTCAGGTGAGTTATGCTTGCTGGAAAAAATGTCTTACTGCCTGACACACACTCATGAAACAACACTGCCGCACAGTGTTTTTTCAGTTATGTTTTTGAAAGATATATTTAATATTAATGTATTCACTAGCCGCTGTGCTCAATAGAGGAATAACTTTCACATCTGTGAGATTTCATCTGTAATCATTTACTCTCATCAATCTATCCCTGATCTCTGTCAGTTCCTGCAGATTTTCTGTTTTTGTCATTCCCATAAAGCCGAACACAAGATCTTGGCAGCCACAGAGGTGTGGACTAGACGTGGCTGATCTTAATAATCAGAATGGAGAAAATGGAGCGATGTGCCCGTGCAGCTAAACACTGAACATGCATAGCTTTCCCTGTAGATCTTTTTACTTAAGCGGTCCCACTTACGTGGCCCATTTAAGTCAGCAACTCTGAATCGGGCTCCTCGTGTTGATGCTGGCTTTAGCGTGTCAGTATAACTTTGAGAAATCAGTGTTTGTGTGTCCCTCTGAGGCCTCTGCTTGTGTATTCAGCTTCACCTGGCTTATCAAAGCTTGCAAAGCCAGCTGATGCTCTAGCCACGGGATGTGGATAAACTGTACAACTTTGTTTGCTTCAATTTTAAATTCCTCTACAACAGAAATATGTACTGAGATAAAGCCACAAAAAGTGGATGTGGAAGCTGGCTTAAAAAGTTCCTTTTTATATCGGTGTTGATACTGGATGACTCATTCACCCCATGCTCATTTGTTCCCTCTGTTGTTCATGTCAGTAAGACCGTCACACCTCTGCAGGGTGTACATTCCTTGCTGATCTTAGCACAGTGAGTCAAGACATCACAGCAGATTTATTCAGGGAGGTTATGCTACAGCTTTAGGTTAAATAATCCTGAAGCTCTCGTCTCCTTTCCCATACCCCAACCCTGTCTCCAGTGAATTACATTCACATGCAGCTATTTCGCATTAGGAATTTATGTTGAATGGCAAAGTTCAGTCCCAACACACTCATTCAAAGGCAGCATGCAGTAAATACAATTTCAACCCACTGATTCAGTCTCTCAACAACAACTAACTTCCACTGTGGACTTAGAAAAGGAAAGTAATACCGCCAGTCAGCCAAACATCGTTTTCACCACACAAAGTTTTGAGTTTGATTGTAGTTTTTTCCTGCATTTATAATGTGTTGTTCCTGTGTTATTGGAATCTGAATTACTCTTTTTAATGTTTTCATGTTGTGATTAAGAAACTGATATTTAGGTTTTCATCTGTGTTAATGAAAAACATGTAAAATGTGTGTTTTTGAATAAATTCTGATTGATTGTCTCATGGGACCAGGTAGAGCATACGGGATTGCCCATTTGAAAATGATCTTGCAGGGGGCTCATGAGTGCCCATACCTACACCAAGGTCAAAAATTTAGGATCCTAACACAGACCTGGACCAAATTGCTCCTATTGACAGATTGTGTATTACTTTTGAAGTGACTGACAAAAATAGGTTGGGTTCTTCCTTAGAGCTTTGACGTGATCCTACTAATAAACAAACAACCAATGAACCATCAGACTCAGGTGAAAACATACCGTCCCTCCTAATGGGGGCGGGGGGTGCTGTAAACCTTCAGCTAAAGGACACACAATACACCTAAGACTCTCATCCTTTTGACTGGTCATCCAACAAAAAGTAGTTATTTGGACGCTTTGGAGAACAGTATATCCAATTCATAAGGGTCACCACTTCTGCATTTCAGCACAAGACAGGAACACAACCGTATTTTTGACCTCTGTTTATCCTGCTGGGTTTGTGCAATTTTCCACCCCTGGTAGCCTCCATGTTTATCTTTTTATCTTCTGTGTCCAGGCCACTGCTTACAGGACAACCTTTAGGAAACCCTTTACTTGACCTGAGCAGCAAACACCTGAAAGACCTGTGGACTCTGAATCCATACTTAACTTACCAATGGTGCATCTACAGCACTCCTTACAGATTAAAATAAAGATTAAAATGAAGAAATAAGGTGTTAATGGATCAACGTTCATGTTTGAACAAAAAAAGTGAAAGCCGTTGAGGTTGCCTCACAGTAGACACTAAAGCAAACCTACAAATGCAAAGTAATACTTGTAAAGGAGCGATACAAATATGTCTGTAAAACTGCAAAGTACAGCACATCATGAATCACATTTGCATGGAATGTGTACAATTCTATATTTCAATGTGATTATTACTAAGCTTTGCCAGTCCATCATCTATAGAGTGAAGGGGGAGGGTGGGGCCTCAACATTACAGTGAAAGTAAGTGAGCTCGCCCGCTCGTCATCGTCGCCAAGATACTTAAAGGAAAGGTTTTCATCCCAATGTCGGCTTGGAGATCAGATTACTTTAGGTTTCCGATTTGTATGCAAATGGAATAAATGTAATACTAAGGCAGGGGACCGGCATGGAGATTAATAATGGAAATTCTGGTGAATTCCTAGATGTAAGGTCCGGCTCTGCACAGGGACATCCCTGAAACGTGACACGGCCATCACTGCACTCCCTGGTGAGGCTTAACAGGGTCAATTTGGAATGAGGTTTTAATAGGTGACATTACCGACGTTACCCATGAAAAATGGCCTCTTTGAGATGGTCTCGTCAGCAGATTCTATTTGGATTTTCTAAATTTTGTTTTTTGGGCATCATTACTCTGTGTACTAATACTAATACAACTCATCAATAACCTCCGTTTGTCAGTTTTGGGTGATGAGCATTGTGGGAGTCCGATTTTCTTTTCATACAAGAGAAAGGTTTGGAAGAATCAAAGCCCATTACTTCACATTTCATGTGACGCTGTAGGGAGCTTTACAGAATTACTAAATCCTTTCACATCCTTCTGCGCTCTAAAGCACAAGTCTGTCTTCAATGTCAGTTTATCAGTAACCCCTTTTTTGGAACATCTGTTATTGCAGAGCTTCTACAGAAAGATGACTTTTACACAGTCCTTCTGTCTTGGCTGTGAGATCATATTTTGTCATTTAGCAAAGGCCAGAGTTAGTATTAATTGCCTTTTCACCTCATGTCACCATGTCACTATTGTGGGTTGGTTGGTTCCCAATACTGGCAGGCAGGTACCATTCAGTATGTTCACATGCACACTATAATTTTCATCTTAACTGCAATTAAGGCAAAAATGCGACATATACATGGGCGAAATTAATAGGAATCTGTTGTTTACCACATGTGCTTTAAGCATTGTGTCCTGTGTGCATAATGTAGGCGGAAGAAATGAGGCGTCTTACTGCGACTATATCGTGCCTGAAATAACCAAGGAGAGTCATATACAAATGTCTAATACAATGTGTACTAGGGCTGAACAATGTATTGCATTTTTATCCTCATCGCGATGAGTCATTTATGCCATCTGCACATTGTGGAGGGCTGCGATGAAATAAATTAAATGAATCAAGTCATTGAGCTTTACAAAAGGCTGAGAGTGGAGCTATACAAATGTTGTTTTCTCTCCCAACCAGCGCTCCTGAATGACGCACACACAGATGATGTTGTATGCAGCAGAGAAGGAGCTCAGTTCAGCGGCGTGACATGCGACCAGAGACTGGGTCCCTAAATGAGGCAGCAGGTCTGCTGTGTGGCAGTGCTTCGGCTTTAAACAAGTAGACCATTCATAAGCCCAGGTATCGTGTAAAATGCGTCAAGCGGACAGAGCAAACACATATCTCGGCTATTGTTGTTTTTTTTTGTCTGTTTTACACACCAGTAGAGGGAGCTCTTTGTGTCTCTGCCTGCTCTACAGTTTTCGAGAAGGAGCCAAGGACATGTCCTCAATATAAACACACATACAAAATGTACAATATTAGAACAAATGAGATGCTTAATAGCCAGAGACAATTTTTTTTTCAGATTAGAAATTTACTAACTGTAACTTTTACTGTGCATCTAAATGTACTGAGTGAAAGGGAAAGTTTAGGAACACAACTCACCATGTGAAAACTGGTTATGATATAAATCTCTTGATTACTCTCACTTTTTAAGTGAAAGTCCTCCATAAATATCAGACATACTAATGTTTCTCAGACCAGTTGTAATTAATCCTACAGGCAATGAGAGGACAAAGCGAGAATAATGTATTCACTCAGAGACGCATGCCATATGTTACCTAATTATTAGTAAATGTGCATACTTATATTGTAACATTATATAGTAGTGTATATACAATACAGCTCACTTGGGTGCAGTCAAACTGACCTTGGTTTCTTGGGAGTGGAGCCATATTGCTGTATGTGAGTAACCAGCTGGATATTGGAGGGAACTTGTCCGGAGAACATCTGTTGGACAACTCGACTTCTCCTCTGATTACTGCTGAAAGGCTCAACGCTCCGCGAAAGGAAAGGGGGAGAATGGCATTGTGGGATTGTTGTGAGCGCAGAGCTTTCCTTTATGCTGACCGGTAGAAAGACAACCTGGACAGCACTCAGAGAGCTGGCATCTCAGGACCATAATCCTGAACGTATTACCTCAATCCTCCAATGTGGCATTCTGCAAAAAAAAGTGAGGGCAGACTGCAGTCAGGTGGCAGTGTAAATACAGATGGGCTTGGCCTCGTAAGAACTGCAGGCTGCAAGGATTTGGGGACTGAAGTTGTACAAAGTATTACCAAGAAAATGGCTTGTTCAACATCAGATACTGTTTTAAGTGAATCCTGTCTTGTGCGGTTCTCTCCAGGATGAAGTTTGGGTCAGTGAAAGTAGAACAAAACAAACATTAATCAAATTAGTGTGCCTTGACTAAGAACACACTTCACCTCACCTTCAGAATGGTTGATTGAATACCTATATACACTCCTCTGTTCTAAGCTCACTCACCAAGCAGTCAGAAGAAAGCAATATATATATATATTTTTTTTTTTAAACGAGCTGTGCTTCTCAACCATTATGCCTGTGGCTCCTCTTTTACGGAGGAGCTTAATAGCCTCCTGCTTGGGACAGGTGCTGCGCAACTTGCCTCCTCTAAATGATTAATGAGGGAGTTTCTTCATATCGACATGAAGACTGAAGCCTCTGTGATGCAGAAGTAGGAGATTCAGTGTGGATATATTAAAAAAAAAAAGAAAAAACATCCTGAATGTGAAAATCATTTTTTCACTCTTGCTATTAGCATTAACTTAAAATGTGCATGAAACAATCTGACTGATCAATCTGTCAGTTAGCTCTCTTAGCTGACCATTGTTGAGCAGTTGAGAATGCCAGAAGCTGGGATTTTAAATTTCCAGTTGCTGAGACTTAAATTGGATATATTCTTCTGCAAAGGTAAACGTCTCTGTGGACCTACGCAGCGAATGTTACAGAGGATGCATATTGTCGCACAGTCCAGCATGTTGAAACAATGGGATTGGTTGAATTGCCCAATTTCCTGTCAGGAGGTTGGTTAAAACCTGAAAAGAAAACAAAGAAATTGCAAGATGGAGCAAAAAATCCAGAAAACACAAACATCTATAAGATCCACAATGCAATTCCTTACATGTCTGTTTTACAAAAGCACTGCTTTGTTTAAGTTTTCACAGGTGATGAAAAGGGATTTTCATTTCTTCTATGGTTTCTGTACATTGTGATTCTCTAAATGGGACACTGCCCCCAGTGGCCACGCAAATGTCTGCACAAGTATAAAGAAGAACAATCACAACGTCTCTGAATAACACCCGGAAACATGTAGATGGAGAAGCATAACTCTAAGGGTCATAATTCTTAAGGGTTAAGTCAAGAAAGAGTAGTTAGGTGCAAATGGGTGTGGCCTGCATGGATTGATTCGAGTAGAATAAAATAATCCAGGAACAAAACTATTTTGATTCTATGACTAACAGTTCAAAATTGAAAGGCCGAAACATGAAAGTGGTTATTACAGCGCCACCATCAGGCTGCCCAATACCAGAATTTTAACAGGTTCGTCCCTGGGTCATGTCCAACCTGCCTGCCATGGTTTATGAAAATCATTTAACTTTTCGAGTAATTCTGCTGATGAAAAATACAGACAAACCATCAAACACAAGCGAATACATAACCTCCACGGTGGAGGTAATTATGTAGGTCATAAAATATTTCACATTTGCTATGCGTCACTCAGTTGCTGTCACCCCTGCCGTCCTCGCCATGTGCACTTGTGCAGTAACGAGAAGGAAGACTCTGACCATTACCCCCTCTTATGTGTGTGTCTTTGTTCAAATGTGTGTCCTTTGTCAGTGCTGCCATTCTTCTTTGGCAGGGGCTTTATCTCACAGGCACAAGCAGCTGGCACCATAACATCCCTGCTCACCCTAGAAACAGTCGCCCGCTATATTATTTTATGGTAAATATTTCCAATTTCCCCTGATGCTCTAGGTCTGAAACGGTGAGCTCCACGAACAAATGACACTCTCCTATATAGGAAATGTCATGCCTCACACATGCTATGCTGGGTCAAGTGTATAGGATCTCTTCTTTCCTTTGATCGAATCCAACTATCTGCTCATCCATCCGTCCTTGCTCTAAACCTGCTTATCCTGTTCAAGGTTGTGGGGAGCCGGAGCCTATATATGCAGACATGTCGCCCGTTAAATCCCATTAAAACCACTAAATCTCCAAACTCCTTTTCCACGTCGCATTTTCAGGTTGTTAAAGAAAAGTTCTCCATGCATACGGTTAGCAAACATTAAAATGATCCTACACAGCAACCATCTGGGGAAGAGTGGCCTGCTTATACAGTACCTCTGTTCTGTCCCTTTCTTGTTCTCCATCATTTATTTTTTCTGCTTCCATTGTCAGAGGATTATAAATACTTATAAACTAACACTTATATATGCTACCTGGTAACCATGCTGAACAGTAATTTATGCACTACTGCAAATGTTGGAACAATGACAATTCCTGGATTGGGTGATCAGCCACATATAGGCCCAGTGTGAAAGACACATTTGTCTTTTCAACCTCTCAAGCCTGGTTATGGCTGGCTGGTTATGCTCTTAAAATCTCATAGTTCATCAATTTTAAAGATGCAGACACTGTGGACACAACTGTTCCATGTGGACTGCTGGCCCCTCAACAGCGACACAATATTTAGACCAATTACAGCCAGTGGGGAGGTATGAGAAGTAATGTCCACCTTAGTGTCTCTGCTCAAAGAGTAATAAAGGGCTTGAATCACCATGTCCTGAGCCTCGCAAGATGTTGACATGAAAGTTCCACTAAGTATGAAGTTTACCGGGGCCTTAAAACACAAAATAAGTCTCAAAGAGAGTTGGAGGACTTCTTAAGGTCACTGATACAGCTTCACTTTGTGGACAGACTGCTAAAACATAAAACCATGTGTATTCAAACTACATTTTTAGATTTAGTTGGCCTATTAACCTGTAGTTTGAACACAGAGACAGGGCTTTGAGAGAACTGCTTTTTTCAGACTATTGGAGATAGTGGAGATTGGCATACTTATTTTGACTTTTAAGTGAGCACTATTTATTCATAGTCTGTTCATATTTTGAGTGTAAATCCCATTAAGCACACACAGAGGTTTTGTGTGAGGATTTGTGCTGTTAGCTGTCACATTATGACAAACAGAACTCAGCAGAGCAGGGAACCCACTGAGCACCATATCCCAAACTACTACGCATCACACTATCACTCAATTTGGATTGTAGCTGAAATGGAAGACTCATCGGCATCATCATCATCATCATCACCATCAGCAGCAGCATCATTTCCAGACTTATCAAAGTCAAACATTCATTTTACTTTTGAATGCTTTGTGATTTTATGAAAGCCATAAGAGAGCTCATCTCTGTGACACCATCAGCAAAATACTCTAAGTCCCATTTATCAGCTATTTACACTACTTTCACTGACTATATAAGGCTGCTCACACACGAGGCGTAGCACTATTGCACCACGTTAAGCAATTTCCTCTCACCCACCTTTCTGCCTACACATGGAATGCTCTGTGCTTCACTCAGTGCAAGGAGGAGAGTGCTGTTGCCAAGCCTACACTAAAATACGAAGTCATTATGAAGTGTTAACTTTGGATGATGCTAACCGTTAGATGTTAATGTAACATTTCAGTTCAGTGTGGCTGCAGACTATATTACTGCTCACATTTCACTTTCAAATCATACTTTGGCTCTGATCTTGGTACACTGTCAGAAATTGCTTTGTAATTATAAGGCACCATAAACAAAAGTTTTTAGTACAAAAACCTGGTTCTCCTTTACCTTTTATTTCTGAATATTTAGTCATTGAAGTTTTCCGAAGAATACTCAGGCCTTCAAAGTTGACCACCAGATTATTGGTGAACTGAACAAGTTAACGCCACAGACCATCACTCTCCTCTAACCACAGCCTGAGACGTGTTAGGCTCACATGGCTTGTTGGAGAGACTCAGAACTAGACATTGCTCAGGGTAAGATGTGTTCGTGCTCATGATAGACATGTGGATGTATTTCAGTTGATGTAATACCATCTACTCTACTGGTAATTACTGCACTGTGTGTGTGTGTGCTTGTGTGGTTTCATATTTGTGGTCTGCAGGGGTTGTGGTGTGAGTAACAGGTTGTTTCTTTTCTTGGGTGAGTAATCACAGGCTAATGATTGGCTGGCTACATCAGCTCTGATTTTCTCCTCCTGCCAGGAGGCGGATGTGGTCTTGGTGACTCACTTTTGCACAACAGGTGATTGATGACTTAAAGTCTTGGGCTGCCTCACACAAACAGAGAGGGCGATCAACTCTGAGACACAGGCTGCTTTTAAAACCACTTAAAGTCCTATCACAACTTTTCTTTTTGCCTTTTTATTCTCAATCCTCTGGGGTGTATCAGCACAGCAACGAAGTGTCTGAAGACACCAGACACATTTTCATTCAATACATAAGCAGTCCCTGCACAAAGGAACAAGCTGTTAACTGCTGTGAAAAGTACCAACCACCAGCAATACACCACTTATTTTTCTTCTGTCAACAGACCCAGTAGAGTAGGTGTAGGGCAGCAGTGAAACTCCGGGTGTATCACATGTCGATTTGGACCACATGCTGTGAAGCCAAACTGAAACAGAGCCTCGTAGGCGGCTTGCAGCATGGCCCACCGCTCATGGAAGTGCCCAGAACCTGCTTTGCGTAACTGCATAAAACAGCACTGCCATAATCAACATGCCTTTAGACAGCTTTCCATTGGATATAATGCCTCATTTTCATCCATTTTCTGATCAGTAGTGTGTCATGTTTACGACTTTACTTTATGCTGAGCCCGGTCACACCCCTTGAATGAAAGGACAGTGGCTGTAAAAAATGTCTCTAACTTCTTGAGGAAAGCCTTTATTTACGCAAAAATTGACATGGAAGCTCAAACTTAAACTTAAAAGGCACTTTATTGAAAAATGAACAACATTGAAAGCCCCTGGATCTTCAACAAAGGATAGCATTTGATGCTAAATGACAGAATGAGCTCAGAATAACAAGATCCAAGCACTAGTGACCATGGTAGACCTCAAAGGGTTTATATGTATCACATTCCCTTTATTTCATAAAAATAAGGTAGATTTCTGTGTTTAAGTCTGTATTAACCAGGAAAATCAATTTTGCTGCCTATCTGAGTGACTTTAATGTGTCTGCAGAGGTACACAGAGTTGGTAATCAATACTAATGACGCCAGTGACTAATTTTACTTTTTGAAGTGCTGAGATCTCAGGCTGCCATTAGTCACATTTCCGGCCTCTATTGATCCTAGATGGAGGATGCCGCTATGGACAAACTCAGCCACAGCCTATGAATAATGTTCTCAAATCAACAACAAAAAAATTACCACGCAGCATCACTGTGGTGGCATAGCAACTCTTCTCTACACAAATCTTATTTCTGCTTAATTAGCTAACTGAGGTCTTTTGTGAAAATGTTACTATTGTTTGTCTGTGTTAAAGGCTTTTGTGGCTCAGGGGATGATGAATGTACGGAGAGGGACCGTGCTAAGACTTGTGTTGGAAGAGATAAGTTTAATCAATGATGCATTCCTAATGGTCTCCAACAGAAAAATGCTTAGAACCTCCTTTAATCTTGAGAATCATTATGGGTGTGTCTTTTTAATGTTTCTTAAAGAATTGGTTGACATTTCAGTTTTCAAAGGCTGAAATGTCACCAAAGTAAATCAAATTATAAGATTGTGTGTAGTTTAAACCGGATTGACATTTCCTCAGATCTACAGAGGCATCAGTCATCTCCCTTAAGTGTTTGTTCTATTCTTTTTGAGGTCTCTGTGAACATCAAAGAAATGTATGGATTTACGTCTGGAGATCAGAACTACCAAGGACTGAATGTGGACTACAGCAGGTGTGGGTAAAATCACACAGAATCCTCAGTGAAGAAAAGCGTTGCAAAAACAAACATACACACAGATTGAGCAAAGGAGGGAGTGTGAGGAATCTGCTTCACTGTTTTGCTAAAATTACATATGAAAAGGCAATGCTGTATTAATTTAATTCAAGGGTACAGATGGCCGACAAATTGAAGGAAAAACAAGCACATTGGGGGTAATTCATAAAACACGCTCCTAAACCTAATCTGCCCACATTGTTTGCACACATGGCTCTTAAATATGCAGCAGCTCATCAACATGCACTGAACTTGCTTCACCTGGTGCACCCCGTACAACAATGTGTTGGTAATGGGTGTCCGGCATACTAATTAATTATGGGAAGCTTTATGAACGAGCTTCAGTTATCACAGCAAAATTAATTACCCTCGCGTTGGGCCACCACGGGTCACCAGAACAGCTTCAACGTGCCGTGGCATGCTCTGTACAGGTCTGTGGAATTCCTCTGGGGGGCTTGAACACCATTCTTCAGAAAGATAACCCGTCAATTTTGTCTTATGATGAATTTTGTGGAGAGCGCTCTCTAAGATATCTCCCATGAGTGTTCAATTGAGTTGAGATTTAAGGCCACAGGATATGACATACACCATTTTCACACTCATCAAACCATTCAGTGACCCATTGCACCCTGGGGATGGGGGTGTTGTCATCCTGGATAGAAAGGTTTCATCATAGATAAAGTAGATCACTTTGAATAACTTTGTTGATTTGCACTAACCCTTCCTTCTAAGGGCCACAAAGCCATGGGACCCTCTCACTGTAGGGGTCAACCATTCAGGCCTGTCCTTTTCTATTGGTGAGTGGACACTGTGATGTGGCCACATGAGCCATTCATCATAGTCTCAACAAGTACAAAGAGGCTTTATGTGTTTCCCCTTAATTTGTCACCCATCATGTTGACATCACCTACATCTTTTGTGTTAGACCATATAAACCACGGCATTGTTTCAAAACAGTATAGAAATATACAGTATATATGAACAGTGTACCCCTAACACATTGCAAGTTTTCAACCAGTGACTGGTTTTACTTGTACTAGGGGGAAAATATGGCACAGCATGAATGAAATCTGATGCAGTAAGAAGAATATAGGGGAGCGCTGAGAAGTCAACAACAGAGATGAATCCTGCCCAAAGCCCATGGGTCGTGGAACCTGAACATCTCTAGTGTTCAGCAAGTCTAGCAACATTCCCTGTGTAATACATCACTCAATCCACCCTGAGGTATCTGTTGTGCTGTGCAATGTGCAATCTCAGGGAACAAGTCTGAAGGGATGCGAAGGGAAAGTTGCAATCCATATGTCAGTATCATTTTTATCCATTTGCCCTCTGCGATGGGAAAATGACAAAAGTCTTTTCTGTAATGCATAACAGCCTGTAATGGTTTAATCTGCCAAACCGCTAATGGGATAATGACCCCATGGCATAAGACTCAACGTGAAGCAGAGGATTCAGTCTGCATTCCATACCATGCAGATAAGTACAAAGGCTTTGTGAAACATATTAGGCTCTGTATGGAATATGAAACACCGAATCTGAGACTAATTCCTTAGGGTGATACCTCATTGTCAGTATTTTGGCTTTTAATTGCTTTAAGCCTCTTCGCAGGCTTCCAGCCAATTGTCATGCAGTCAGAAGCGCTTGTTTGTGGGCTTGCTAGGAGGCTTGGCCAACTATCAAATTAAAGTGTGCTATGAGGGCAAACACAATTAATTGTAGGGTTCTGATTGCTGTCCCTCAAAGAATTGAAATTATACAGGAGGATGACAATACAGGCCTAATCCTTTACGACCAGAGTAAAAATTTGTCAATCATACCCACAGCCCAACCCCATATCTTCACACAGAGTTCAGCCAACTCTTGACCCCAGTATTATAAAGATATATCTGGCATTTTGATAAAAAATGAGTTGGGCACATTAACTTTGTCTGTGATGGATGCTTTCTGTCCCTCTGCGGCTGTTTTTGTATTTTTCATATTTATGGGTTTAATATTTTAAAAAGTATAGAGTTCAGCTAGATGGACTGGCAAAACTTTAAAGCCCTATATCTCATAACATGTCTGGGGGCAGATGTAACCTTATAATGCCAGGGTCACAAACTGTTAAAAAACAAGACCATCGCAGACGAGACGAGTTTGCCAGGCAAAATATTGCAGAACATCTGCTGGATTGTCTCATGGCACAAAACAGGAAATCGTTTTAATGTAACCATTAACAGGGCTGCTCATACGCTGTATGCAGGTGAGCGCGCATTTGTGTACCGAGCAGTTGTGCCCAATGAGAGCAAGAGAGACTCTGTTCTTCTTCCTTCATCTCAGATAAATATGCAGCGAGCAAGGAATTTCCTTTGTGAAGTGGTAGGTTTCACAATATGAGCTGGTCTGCATGGATGCAGTTTGGCTGGCAGCGTCCTCCATATTTTCACCAATCAAATTCAGCCTGTCAAAACTGATGACAGCTTTCTTTCCAACATGCTTCATATTGGAAATACTTTGATGCTCACCTTCCTCTGACTCCTCCTGCCTGTGGCAAAGAGTGCATACCAGAATAAATCTAATGGTTCTCATTTTAGCACCAGACCGAAAAGCTGTTTGATGTCTGTAAACAAGTACTGCCAATTTCCCCTTTCTCCTCAAATAAGTGGATGCTCAGTAAGTTGTTGGGCCTGTGGCAAATGGGGTGCCGCATCTTGAATAGCTGCTTTCAAATTCAAACTACATCCACGAAACTGCTGATACAGTTGCTTCCTAGTTCAGGATACGTAGGTGTGTTTTGCTTGAACCATAATCTTGCTGAAAACAGACGTGTGGTTGTAGCTGCCTCTGTCACTGCTCAGACTGCTGCTGTCCCAACCTTCTTTTCTCAACAATGCAGCATCACAGTATGAATACCTGCTCTCTGCTCACTGCATGGTCGCTTTGGTTCACTTGTCGCCTTCCTGACCCTAATCCATTTACATTTGTTTATCATCTATCTTTGTTAAGTGAGCTATTGTCTATCTGAATTTGCCACAGATCTGTGCCCTTATTCAGAGTATCATCTGTA
>OMOW01117383.1:4019-17433 GCA_900312555.1 Lamprogrammus exutus | reverse complement strand
AGACCTGAAAGAGATGGGAATCCCACTGGGACCCAGGAAAAAGATTGCCAAATTCGTCAAAGATCGAGTGAGCAAGCAGGTTAGTCCGTCCGCACGTTTGCGTCACGAGCGCTCGTGAAGCCCCCTAAACAGACGGTAGTGACCGACTTCCTCTTTTTGTCCCGTCGGCCTTCGTACCATGCACGCAGGCTGCACGTCAAGCAGCCCAAGAGAAGAAAGCAGAAGTGGCACCGGTCAGTCAAGAGGTAGCGCCTCCGCAAGCGGCTGAAGCACTTCCCGATCCTGTTGTCAAGAAGCTTCCTGTGGGCAAAATGGTCTCCTCCATCCATGTCAACTACAACCACTTTGAAGTTGGCACCGGACAGGTAGATTGTGATTCTAACCGGGTGCGATCGATGATGATGATGATGATGGCACAGCTGGTGGCTTGTTTAGATTTTACATGTCCGTGTCAGGTTAGATTCTCATGGGACGTTTCACTCGCTGCGTCAAATGTAGATATTATGCGATAATGTGCTAAACGTAAAGCTGGTGCTGACATTGATGGGTGAGATAATGACTCCGTTGGAATGTTTTGTCCCTCAGGTGTCAGTGGTTTACCACGCTCTGGACTTTGAGCCGGTGAATTTCTTCGCCCTGGGTTCTCCGATCGGCATGTTCCTGACAGTGCGAGGGCTGGAGAAGATCGAGGAGAATTACCAGCTGCCCACCTGCAAGGGATTCTTCAATATTTACCACCCGGTATTCAAGTCCTCCCACCTTGGTATCACGGGGAAACTACCGCTGATGCTACAAATGACTCATCCACTTGATTTGGAGCATATTCTGAATTTTGTTCATCTGAAATGTATCATTCTATTCTAGTGCTTGTGAAGGTATCTCTCGCAGTTCTAATCAGATCAAAACTTTTCATGTTAGGGTTTGTCACATACTTGATGTTTTCCCCTTTGACCCCCATGAGTTTGCCTATAAGTTACGATATATAAATGTAATGAAAGCACTGCCAGCTGATGCCGTCTGTAATGATGAGACATGTTTTTCCTCCGTCAGCTGGACCCTGTGGCGTACAGGATGGAGCCGTTGATAATATCAGACTTGGACTTGAAGCCCGTTCTGATCCCACATCACAAAGGGAGGAAGAGGCTGCATCTTGGTAGGGCACTCTGGAGATGCAGAATCTTTGTCTCCTGATTTTCTGCTCGCGTAACTCCAGTGATTGCGCAACCGGTTTACTTTGATGACATTTCGGAAACTGGTAAATTGAAGTATGTCATGCGTAAATACCAAATTCTGACTCACTTCCTTGTCTGTACTTGTCTAAACAGAGTGCATGTTGTTTGCTGTGTTCGTCCTCTCTCTCTCTCTCTCTCTCTCTCTCTCTCTCTCTCTCCACTATGGGTGTGGTGCCCCAATTATTGCATTGCCATAATACAAACACCCCATTCTGTCCCTGAGATCACCACAGGGCAACCAAACAGTGAAACAGACTGAATTTCTGTCCACTCCACAGTATTTGGGTCACTGACTTAAGATTTCTTTGGTTGTTTCCTTGAAGAACAGCTGTGTGTAACTCTTTTTTTGGTCTTTTAAAAAAAATTATATATATATTTTTTAAACATAGGTGTCTCAGAATTTGAAGTAACATGACTCTGTTGTCCATTAATAATGGACCAGTGTTTTTGTTTGATCCTGATTCAATATCTAATATTTTTCACCCATAAATACTAATAATATGCATTTTTCTAAAAAGGAGTCTTTGTTCAAATGCAGGCGTAAAACAAATGTCGTTTCTGTGACGTTCATATCATAGGAATTTCTTAAATACTCTTTTATAGTCTGCTGCTAAATCGAAATGTGAGGGTATCTGTTCCACAATCAGCCAAATGTCAGAATGTCAGCAGTACAAATAATTCTGTATTAATACTAATATTGCCTTGTGTCGCTGTGGTGTTTGTCGATATGTTGATGCAGATTTTGAGATGAATGTGTCCATGTTGCAGAGCTGAGGGAGAGCCTCTCTAGGATGGGCTCCGACCTGAAGCACGGCTTCATCAGCTCGCTGAGGACCGCCTGGCAGACGCTCAACGACTTTGCCCGCGCTCACACGTCCGCTGCCCAGCTTCAGGCCGAGCTGGCCATCGTGGCCAATCAGATCGAAGAGCAGGAGAAGCAAGTTCAAGTGCAAGAGGGTGAGTTGGGACTTGGACCTTGCGAATCAGCGTCAATCATCATCACTTAAAGCAGCGCTCATTTTTGGAGCCCCTTAGCTTGTGTTATTGTTTATCACATCCCTTCAGTCAGCGTTTCTCTTGGTTTCACTTTTGTGTTAGTCCCAAACACGTTTATTTCACAGAGCTCCCTCCTCTAATATACACAAGACTGTCATGGTGGCGGATGTATTAGAGGACGGAGCTCTGTGAAAAAAGCGAGTTTGGGACTAAAACAAAGGTGAAACCAGGAGAAACGCTGACTGAATGGATGCTGTTAACAATAACACACGCTAGGGGGCTCCAAAAATGCCAAAAACATAGTGCTGCTTTAAGCTTAAAGCCTTTTGTTTCACATTCGAGCTATCTCTGTGAGATTGCCATCATGGTGTTGTCCCATTTTATCACAGAGCATAAGATTTCAGACTGCCCAGAGCCCCAAAAAGAAGAGGAGCCTCAGGTGAAGATAGGGATGCTGAACGGAGGGAATCGCATCGACTACGTGCTACAGGAGAAGCCCATCGAGAGTTTCAACGAGTACCTGTTTGCCCTCCAGAGTCACCTCTGCTACTGGTACTGAGCTCTTCTTTTCACAAGTTATTACGTTCATTCAGTCCCTCCAGAGGATTGCAAACACCAAAATTATAACGAATAATTACTTCACACAACTTGTAGTTTGGTCTCGGTATGTCAACCATGAAACCACGCCTAGGCTGCACCATCCTTGCAATTATTGTGGGAATGGGAAATGTTTAGAAATGAGTAATCTGGATAAGATCTGCATCAAGCTTGGATAGTTAAGGAGGATAGTTTCCATGATTCACACAAAAAACACGTCACTTGTTCCATGCGTTCACAAGCTGAGAGATAATCTGCTGACCGACAAAAAGGACCAAAACATTACTTTGTTGGTTGAGTAAAAGCACAACTTCATCAAATAATCACATTTAAGCGCCTGTCAGTTTTCTACATTTTTCGGAACATCATCGAACATTACTTTATTTTGAAATGTTCCTTGTTCAATGTAGCGTTCCTCACCTTTAGAGGAAAGTAATATTTTCAAATTAAAAGCTCAACTACTGTGACTGAGCTGTTGGAGGATTCATTTATAGAAACATTTATATTAATAACTGGGTGGGCTTTTTTGTAGGGAATCTGAAGACACAGCCCTGCTGATTCTGAAGGAGATCTACAAGACCATGGGGATCCAGCCTGAGCAGATTGCACATTAACACAATCACGTCGTGTCTGATATGGAAACCTGTCAAACCTCCTCATTCAATTCAATCAAGGACTCCTGGATTTTGATGAAGCTTTTTTTTTAGGTTTGTTTTTCTCATTATTTTCTGTTTTTCATGTAGTGTATTATGTATATGGATGAATACAATTGTATTATGCCATCTGTCTTAAATTAAGAAACAGATCACACTTGACAAGTTTGGTATTACATTTTTATCTTATAAATTATAGAACTGGTCAAGTTGTTCACTGAAATGTATAATCAGATTAAATGCTAACTGCAGAAATGACGTAATAGAAACAAAACAATGCAACCTTCTGTTCAGTTTTATTTGATGGTCAAAATGTCAAATTAAACCATTCCCTTAAAGTTTCTGTCTGAACTGTTGTGTACTGATGAGGATGATGGGAGGAAGATATTTAGCATTTTTCATACAGTGCGAGGAAGATGACTGTTAAACTATCTACAAAAGGCTGTAATATTTGCAAAATGACAATACAGGATGAGATGTAATCTGCTCTATGTAAGGTTCAGAACTCCTTCTCCTTCATCATGAGACGGATTCACACAGCCTCAAACATTTTCAACAGCGCAGCAAGAACTAACGTCATCTCTTCAGTATTTCATACCAGTTTTAGGAATGTAGGCACATAAGACAAAAGTAATCAACTCACATGTATGATAAGAAATTAGAAAACTATTTACAAGAGTGGCTGTAACATTCAATCTCAGTCCAGTATGAAGAGCAAATCTCACTGGAATAAAAGACATCTGTAATTTACACAATACTGGTCCATGTAGGCCTAACGTCAAAGCGCTGCATGCATCCGGGCTCTTTAACCGTTTAGTCCTCACTTAGAAGCTGCCATTGACAAACAGAGCGACTGATTGTCTCTTTCAACACACAAATAAGGTCCCTTTTTTTATTTATTTTTTTAACCACGCTGCCAATCTAAACTGACCTATAAATACAAACTGAACATTCCGGCTCCGTACACGCCGGCAAATATATTGCAAGTGAAATAAAGATCGTTTGTAAAAGGCTCTAATCTCAACTCACAGTTGGAGACTTCAGTAACAGAACTTCCTGTTTTTTCCTGGGGTCGGTTTAATGCTATTTCGATGCTCTAGATCTTATTTCCTCTTTGGAAAGTGCTTTTCCTCTTTTCTCTTGTCAGCAGTAAATAAAAAGCTCTGCAGTTACTGCCCTTTCTAACTTTTGTCCATTGACCTTCAATGCTTTTTGGAATACAGAAATCATGTCACAGCTGAAGTCTATTGGCTGACATTCCTCAAGCTTGTAGTCGAGTAGAAAAGGTGGAAATGGTGAAGAACCTGGTTGCCAGGGAAGTAAGGAGCAGCTAAACTGGCTTAAATGAAAGATGAGACTGACAGATTGTTTGCAAGATAACTGCATGCTTAGTGAATCAACCTTTTTTTATATAAAATACAATAACCTTAATCGAAGACATTGTTGTTTTACATGTACATGTTTTCATCCAAGTGTTACCAACCTGAATGTTCACTCATAATGGATACTGCTGTGGCGTGTACTCGTAGAGTTGTACCAAGTTGTGAAGTTTCACACTGATCGACTGTAGGTTTTTGTACATTCATCTGTGTCTACAGCTGTGCGGTGAAATGCAAAAGGATCCGTGTAAACAGGTCTTTGCTGTAGTGCATTAAATGTCGTGTCAGCACCTTGCAGTCAGAGCGTTTATGTTCGGTGTGGGGGTAGGGGGGCACGCCGAGCCCGGCTCAGTCCTCCGATTTGCTCGGCGTCTTGAAGGCTTGCTTGCGTAGGTGAGCCTGGATCTCCTCGCGGAAAACCAGCATGCCCAGGTGAGAGTGCGAGGCCTCGTTCATGGCTTTGGATTGGATGCACATGCGGTACTGCTCCAGCGTCAGCTCGTCCGCACACTGCTTCTCGTGCCACAGGTGGAAGAGGCCCGACACCGGCGTCCTGACCACGATCGTGTCGCTCCGGAGGTACTTCCTGTACAAGTGGACGTCCTCCACGCCCCAGCCCTTCACTTCAAGATCGAAACCCCCTGAGAAAAAAAGAGACGACGCGTATTCAAAGTCAAAAGCTGATTATGTTACTGCGTGTGATTATCACGTGAACCATCAATACTTACCAATGTTTAGAAAATCTGAGCGGTACTGACAGGTCATTCCAAACCCAAAATCTCGCCAAAATCCAGCATCCTTTTTATGAATCTATGAGAAGAGATTTTCCGTTATGAAGTAAACGCAGTACAAATGGACACAACAAATGGCTTTTAAGCATGCAAGTCCACAATGGATACTAATGAAGTAAGATGTAAAATGTCTCATGTTCACATTGTGTGGTCAGTGGCCAGTGTGTGGGTCCCTGGCAAGGTCAGAGTTCACATCACCTGGCACAATGACACAGGTGAAAGGTCACAGAAATCTTTGTAAACACAGCGACCGCTGAGAACGTGAATGTTCGAGGTTCTTACCAGCTGGAGTTCAATGGGAGGAGCCAGCTCCAAATTTCCATAAACTATGGCTGGATTATACAGGCTGAACACCACTGGATAGAAAACCTTCTTGTCTGCAACACAGAAGCAAGCACACTTAGCGACGTGTCAACTGTAAACTGCACCTCAAAAAGCCCGTTAGCACAGTGACGCCGAACTACACGCCGTTCAAACCTACTCGGTGCCGCGTGGAGACGGCAGGTGTTGAGGAACTCCAGCGTGAAATGGATGTCGACGTCGCAGAAAAACATCAAGACGTCGCCCTTCTTCCAGGCGTGGGCTCCGATATCCAGACCCCGGCCCCGGGAAAACTCCTCGTCCACTGGGATCAGGGTGTAATTGGAGAAGCTCTCCTCCCTGAGGAAAGACGAGCGCGTTTCAACAGATGCCACTGGATTTAAATTCACTTGACACTTCGCCCGCAAAACGAGCACGAGCTTATCAAAAGCAACTCTCAGCAAAAGAACACACCTTGACATTTTCTCCAAAGATGACTTCACTTCCTGTAAGCCTTCTTGCCCAAAATAAACCACTGTCAGATGTACTTGTCTGTCCTGCTGTATACACACCTCCCTAAAAAACACGAAAGTAAATTATATAAAGACACTTTTAATGTATAAATGACACTAAATGACCACTGCTAGGTTTCTTCTTACCTGAAGTTGAGTAAAAACTGTAGGAAAGTTTCAACTCTGCCTGCCAGTGGCACGATGATGTTGATAACCATTCCCGATGTTTCTACAGACGTGCTTCTGACCTTCATTAATGGACCAAAAGGTCGGAAGAGTGTGACATGACGGAAGCTGCTGGAATCCTCTTTGGCAAAGAAGAGCTCATAAAGTGTTCCTTTGTCCCGCTCTGTCCTGTACAGTCCTGCGAACACAACACAAGAGAGAACGTATCGCTGAGAAGACGCATCAGTTACAGTTACGTACTGCACGTCGCTCTCTCACCCGTTCCTGATGATCCACATAAGGCAGTGTAGGTCTTACCCTCAGTTAAGTGGCTCTCTGTGTAGGTTTGTCTCTCCATCGGCATGTCGTCCTCCGCTCCATCCTCCTCGTCGGGGTTGTTGATGATGTCCAACGCTGCCTCGATGACCTCCACCAGTTCGTCTCTGCGGTCCTTGCGAACGGGCTTCTCCTCCGGGTGTCGAGTCAGACCCATCTCCAGCTGGTACACTTTGGACGAGGTGAAGCTCTCAAAGGGAACCAGGGCGTACTCGCTGGGCAGACGCGCCCCTGTGTTTACCTCAGCTTTGTCAATCTGGGAGTGCAGGTACTCCAGCAGATCTCCGGGCTCCTGGTCTTTGGTCTCAGTAAAACCCTGCACCCCGGGAAGCTCCTTCTTGTCCTGCAGGAGCTTCAGCTTCTCGCTCATCTCCTGCAGCTCCTGCTTCAGCTGGGCAATCTGCCGCTTGAGACTGGAGGCTCGGTTTAGGTGGCGCTCCTCCTGTTCTTGCAGCAGGGCCTGGCAGTACTCTTTTCCGTAGGACTCGCCTGCCAGGCCGGGCAGCGCCAGGCTTACGTTCGTTGGGGGGGTACACTCCAGCAGGTATGCAAACAGCAGGTGCACCAGCAGCAGGAAGAGGCCCAGGAAGAGCCAGCGAACCCGGCCCTGTAAGGGAAACCCTCGCCTGGGCATCGTGCTTGTAAACAAGCTACGACTGGCAAGTCTGCATTCCCTTCCCCCTGGTTTTGTCGTCAAAACACACTAACTCACATTACTTACAACGTGCTTTCCCATATTATCTTAGAGATCTGAAATGCTATTTGCATGTTTTGATGTCTAAGCACATTTCCTCAACAAAGGAAATCCACAAAGGGGAAGTAGAAGCAGGCAGCAAAAGTTTCTGTGTACCGTCATTTTATTGTGAAAATCTTGTTTCTTGGCTCTCGAAACAATGATCCTCTATAAATCCATGAGATGTTCACCTAAAGAGAGCAGAAATCCACAATGAGAAGATATCAAATGAGTAATTATGAATTATATTACATATTACTGCTTATAATTAAAGCATTGAAGGTGAGCAGAAAGGTAGCTGAAAGAACCCAAATGGTAAGACGTTACCATCAGTCTACCTACATAGTTACCGAAGTGCCAGTTAGCCCTTAACGCTGTCTGCGTTCACTCAGTCAAACAAAACGCGTTAATGTTTATCCACGTATATTACGATTTCACACTTCAAAGCCAGAGAAAATATGAATAAGGAGTCATTAGCCTAACCTGGACTGTCGCTAACAGCTAACAGCTAAACAACAGCAAGAGGAAAAAGTGGTGGGCGAGCGCCACTTTCATCAAGCTACCAACGCTTCAATTCCGGCTACTATTTCAAAATAAAAGCAAGACACTCGCGCGAAACCGCTTCATAGTTGGGACAAAACACTCAGGGGAACCTTCACAATGAATATAAAGACTGTGGTATGGTAACAAAAACGTATAGACTAAATTTCCTGTAGGTTGCAGGCTCAAAGAACTCATACACTGGCAGCCACTAAAGTCATACAAAACATAAGAGTATTTCAGTTGCTTAAAGTACAACAAGCTACTGTAGTTTTTATTGTGGAGATGGTTTTTTCATTTATTATTAGCTGTAAAAACAAAATGCATGCATGTCAATAAAATACTTTGTGCTGAAAACAACTGCATCATAGCCATTTTGGGGGCTGGCCCGGTCAGCAGCCAATGGAAACCAACCACTGTGCCTACTAGACAGTGGACTATTGGCTTCTTCACTTCTGATACGAGGTGGAAAACACTCTGGATTTATAGAGGGGATGCTACACGTTCTCATGTATTAGGACAAAAAGTATGTTATCCACCACATACCACAGATGATTGTGTCTTGAAGGTCATTCAGAGTGGTGCAGTGGTTCCCAGCTCTGGTCCTCAGGACTGAGTTATGTAGTTTTTCTATTCTGGCCTCTCAGGTGGAAATGGTTCCCTACTACACTGCTACAATGAAAACCAGCAGGGCTCTTGGTCCAAAGGGCAGAGCAGAGCAGGGAGCCACTGTCTCCTAATCCAAAGTGCTGTTTGAATTTACTGTATCCCCAGCAGAAATAACGGGGTATAAACAGAAATCTGATGCTTTGTGTTACCTTGGATTTTGGCAATTGGAAACACCTAACATAACATGTTTTCAGACATTTCGCAAATCACAAGCGCCTTGGGCTGACATGATTATGACTCTCATGAGTGTAGTGTTCTGGCAAGAGAGCTCGTCTGACATCAGAAAAGCAACCAACAAAAATATCTTACAATTTACGAGTAGCCCTTAGCAACTCAGAAAAAAGCTTGAATCTTCTTTCGCAATTCAGCCTGTGTATATTCAGCCTTAAAGACCAACAGTAAGCTGACAGGTTTCAGAGTTCATGACTTAGGACTTTAACCATTCCAAATCTGTGACCTCATTGAAGTTTCTGGGATTACCACATGAGACAGAGTAAGGAAAATCACTTATCTAAAAATAGTGCCAATATTATTAATACAATTATTGTATTATCTGTTTTGTTTTGAATTGTCCAACAGCTTTACTTCTTATGCCTGCATTTGTTGCTTCTAACTTTTGTTTTTATCTCATTGTAATTTTAGATATTGCATCACATTGGTGTATATTGTACCCTTAACTTGAAGGGTGGTATACACATTAAACATACAGGTGTGTCTTTGTAATCAAAACTAATCGATCAAACATTGAACATTGAAGCACGATACTTAAATCATGTTTTCTCCAACTGTTCTCTTTCCTTCAGCGCCTTCGTGCACATTTATTTTGAAAAATGTTAGGCGGATATCTACACGGTTCTGCAGCTAGCTTAGGCACTGTACGAGCTCTCCTTTAATTTTGGGATATTTCATGTCGTTGTCGTGATGTCGTATTAAGCAGTTATTTCAGTGTAAAGCCTCTCACTAACCTGCTGTCATCTCTGTCCGTCCCTCTTTCTGCTCACAGCGGTGTGCTCGCTGTGAAAGCATCAGCAGCCTGTGGAACAAAATGCCACGGAGCAAACACAGGCGAGACAAGAGTGGGACGAAAACTGCTTCCGGTCAAGCAGTAACCAATGGGAGCTTCACTAGCGCTTGCGTCATCACACACGCGGCCGTATTATTATTATTATTATTATTATTATTATTATTATTATTATTATTATTATTATTATTATTATACTCAATCTTTTTCATTATAATGTACCTCATTTTTTGTTAAGAATTTGCTTCTCATATGTTTGTCACTAGTGGGCCTTATCGTAAAAGATATGATTGTTTATTTTCAGCATGACCCTATTTTTCAGTTCACTTTCTGCAAACCTTTTTTAATTATTTTTGTCTCTTGTGATTTGTTCAATAAAGTTTAAAAGCATCTTTTTGCCATGTGTTTTTCTAATCCATGCAGATATCATGAGATATAGAATTTGACATATTTCAAATAGATATGTATGAATTGCCAAAATCTTTCATTCAATTATATGTTTCCCTTACCTCCTCATAGGCATAAAGCAGTGAGAAGGCTGGGACATCTCACCTGTCCTTCTCAGGGCTATTGTAATTGATTTTAGAGTGTAATTTGTAATTTCTCTGTTTCATTTACAAAGGAATCCTATGTGCCACTAGCTACTTTGAAATGGTAACATTTCAAGCTACAAGCTACTTATGGTTAAGCTGTAGTCAAGTTACTCTCTTAAAATTAGCTTCACTACAGGCTCCTGAGGAAAAGTAGCTAACTACATTGAAGCTACTTCAAGGGGCAACATTAAATATGTATGCTGTTTTACTCTCAAAGCAAATGACCAGAAACATGTGGAAAACAATGTTTGATCCGGAAATCTATATTTCGTTCTGCTGTAGCAGTGTGGATACCGGTGTGTTTGAGACTTCAGTGTGAGCGTGTGTGTTCTGAATAAAGTGCAACAACAGCTCCAACAGTGACTCTACTATACTGACTTTTGAGAAAGGAAACGGCTGCTGTGGAAAAAATATCATCCAAACAGGAAATATGAATGCAAAGTAAATATTTGATAATAGCTAAAACATTTAGGAAAATTTGAGTGTGTAATGAGCACAAAAAGGCGTGGAAGTCAACTGAAACTAAATATGCTTTTATAAAAATAATAATTTATGTAAACCATCAAACATAAATTACATTGTACAAACAAATGTAGATTTATCAAAGATCAGATAATCACATAATGTCAACAAATACACTGCCCATTTGAATGTTTATTATTAACTGGAACATAATCAAATAATAACAATGATAACACTCATTAGTTTACATAATCATACTTATTCCACAAAGATGGCCGTTACAATGAGTTGAAAAGTGAATTGTAGTTTGACACGGGACACGTTCACGAGCTACATAGTCTCGTGTCCTTACACTGGAGTAGCACTCACTATAGCTGATATTTGTCATGTAATAGAAAGAAAGAAAGACAAACTGTCACTGAACATGTCTGCATTACTCGTCTTTGGCAAATAAAAACTGTTTTGAAACATCTTGTGGGGGAAACACAAAATGGGTCTTTGACATTTTGAGGAGCACAATCCCCTAAAGTAGAAACTTTACATTTTCAGAACAAGTTCAGTATTTTCTTTTTTTGTCCATACAACCCCAGATGTCTACAACAGGTGATGGTAAAGACGTCCCCTTTAATTCCTGGGCCGGGAACAAGATCTTCACAGTCGCACATTAACAATTGGAGGCTATTGTAGAAGCAGCACAGGCACTTAAAAGACATTGACACTGACATACAATCTGGTACAATAGTCATGCACTGATACAATTTGGCTACCATGACCTTGAGGTAATAATAGTTAACATAGTGAAGAGCTGAATGAAGCGTGGTCTATGTGGATCCAGCCATTTTGCAGCAAAAAGACCCCAGTTTAAAGGTTGAATACCCGTGCAACAGAAAGAAAAGGGAACCAACTTTAGCATCAGATTGTATCTGTACAGTCTTATAGAAATATACACATCTACCAGTTATTCATCTTTTCTACAGTGTTGTTTTTGTCTTTAGCTATCGAGCTTGTCCACAGCTTTTGCGGGTGAGGGCAAAGCCATCCAGTTTGCATAAACACTATCATTGGCATATCTTGTAAAGACTGGATTAGTGGCATCATGTCTGTTGAGCGGTACCGGGCTCTTCTCAGGCCAGTTCGGGTATGACATGCCTAAAAATGAGAACATATCATTTTTCGGCACTCAGTGAAAGATAAACAGCGTGCAGACAGTAAGGCTCTTAAATCAAACTCAAGCGTGATCTGTGATGACACTTTCAGATAGGTCAAGTGAAAAATAGTAACATATTTAATCATTTTTGCGTGTGCCTCAGTGGTTGACTTGCTGTAACTGCTCACAAATGCAGATGGAGCCACAGCCAGGTCAGTGCTCAAATCACAGGCATCTTATTGCTCGTTGTTATTTACTATCAATTGGCTTATCAGTACGTTGGAACCCAAGAGTTGCGTTCAAAAGCCTTACTGTTTCTCTGTTCAACATTGTGGAATCATTTTAAGATTAATAGACACACATTAGAAATTCAGGAAATTTAAGACAATATGGAATTCAAACCACAATGAGTGATTGATTCAGCGAGGACCTGTTTCAAATGTTACACACTGTTTCTTCCAATGCCGAAAAGATGTGAAATGTCAGTTGATGGAATGAAGATGCGATGAAATGTAAGCTATATACAAATACAAAATGAGGATGAGCGATGGCATATAAATTAGAATTAAGAGTATGTTTGATATTTACAAATGTAGCATTTGATTTTACGCAATAATGTACATTAGAAGCAGGTCCAAATAAACCAAAAGTCAAGACACAAGATCTTTTTCACTGAGCCTCTCATTTACGATGAAATGGGAGATATGTCAGCAACGTCAGCAAAGGCATGCCTAGATCACAGTCACACACACTTGACTACAGAAAGCCAATCACAACTTGCCAAAAAAAAAGAGCGCTTGTGTGTCCTGTTTCTAAAATCTAGTAAATGCATGGGAAATTCTACCATAGAGCTTGTTTTCAATCCATGTGGAGGGGAGGGTTCGAGGGAGAGGGGCGTTATTACAGTCCACTAGTGGTGTGTCCTCTTCAGAGAGGGCGTCGTCGTACAGCAGGCCGTCAGCCGGCGTGGACGCTGCCAGGTCCAGGTAATCCTGACAAGAGGAGATGAAGGTCTGATTAGGCTAATCACCCAGGAGAGGAGTCACAGCACGCTAATGCCGAGATAAAGATACACAACGTGACATCTGTACATGCACACACACACACGCAGTGGTGTAATGTAAAAAATACTTCATTACAGTACTTACGTATGTTTTGGGGGGATTTGTACTTTAGTGGAGTATTTCTATTTTGGTAAATGATTACTTTTACTTCACTACATATCCAAAATAAAACACACATTTTTACTCCACTACTTTTGTCAAAACTACAACAGTGTTAGGGCCAC
>OMOW01117382.1:0-20917 GCA_900312555.1 Lamprogrammus exutus | reverse complement strand
CTGAATGCATGCCAACCTCACTCTACTTCTCCTCATCTTAATTCATGCATTCACAACACTTCTTTTGTCCTTGATAATGATGCACTGGGGTGCACATCATTTGTTGAGTTCACGACTAAAATGAGGAGAAGTAGAGTGAGGTTGGCATGCATTCAGGGGTTGGGTGGGGGTTGATGCCTTCTTGACTACTTGCCTCCTGGTTTGGACAGTAAGTCTGCCATATTTACTACTGGTGCCCGCCTAGCCTTTTGGACTCTGAACTGGCTGTTGCCCACCATAACCTGCCCCAGCTCGAGTAATTAAGCTTCCTGTGATCAAACTTTTTCCGGTCTTGTATTTCTTTATGTTCTCAATTAAAGACTGTTTTATCTTATCCATATCCATCCATCCCATCCGCTTCTGGGTACTAATACTGTCATTACACATGCTCACAGTCATTGTTGTGAAGTTTGGTCCCCATATACACCTTGCATTAAAATGTGAGCTGCATCCAAACAATTTATGCATATAAAAAATGAATGTTAATGCAAGGTGTAAGTGCTCGCAGATTGCTGGGACATATTCATGAGATAAAATCCACCCAAAGTCAAAATGTCACCCTGCCTTCATTCTCCCTTCAACTTTATCTCCCTCTCATTAATAAAGTTATTTTACTTAGGAGTTGTGACTTGTCATAATTTGGTACCATCACCTGGAACGTGGACAGTGAAAAAGTGAATTATTATGATCCATTATGTAACAATGATGAAGATGAAGATCGTCCATGGAGCAAGGAGGAAACAAGAACAGCCTAACAACCCACCTACTGAGATCCAATCACAATGCAGGATCCAGATAGCAAGAACACATGTTGATGCAAGGTGCAAATGTAAAGGCTAGTTTATACTTTTCAGTCAGAACTACCGCGTAGGTACCCAGGCATAGCCTCCGCCATAACCTGGCGCGCACCTCCCTGAGAATGTAACTACATGTCGCCGTGACACAAACCGCATTGTGATAGGTCCGCTTGGTACTTTCGCATTTCCGACACAGTAAAGTTGTGTCATCAGATGTCATCTAGATACTGAGATAGCATTTTAATGCAGGGTATACATGGAGCCTTTCTGTAGCTTCCTTTCCTGCTGCCTGGTAACTCAGCCTGTCTGTGAGTCAGGCTGAACAAATGCTGTGATGGCTCAGTGCTGCATGTAACGCTGTCATTCACACCACAAAAACAGTGCTGAGTGACTCACACAAACACAACAGTGTTATTCAAGCTTCCAGTTAGTAGGAGGAAGCTTTGCATTACTGAGGAAAAAGTTCAGACTTGCTTGTTAAAGATGATCATAAATATGAATATAATACAATATAATTTGACTAGCAAAGTAGTGGAGACAGAGACAGATAATCTACCAAGGGCCCTCATAACTCTAATATTTCCTTTTGATATTTTCAAAATGGAATAAAACATTTATGTTAGGATACTCGAAAGCTAAAACAAATGCCGGAGTATTTGTTTTGTTTTCTGTGTGCAAAGTATGTTGACCTACAGTGAACCTATAAGTTTGTAGAAGTAGTAAATATTGTACACAGCTCATGGTGGCAGGAGAAGAGTCCAGTGGACAGAATGAAGACGTTCACTCTTTTCCTCACTCCTGTGACTGTGGAAAACAATCTGAAGCGTGTCAGTGATTATGAAACACTTTTCTATCACTCTAAACATTGTAGGTCATTTATTTCACACAACAGACACACACGTTGAGGGGAAATCATCCACTTGCTTTTCTCTGTGTCCATTTGCCTCTAGGGCAGCAACATTAATATGTTTGACATAGCATACAAAAAGCTGGACATATTGAAAACTGCTGTGCTCCACGGACGAGCTTCATCTGTTTATATAATTGGTTATCAATCTAATAGTTTTGAAGCTGAATGTTCAGAAACACCAATAATTTACAATTATTACGTTATGAGCGGCACAGGGTGGCACTCAAAGAAAGTCTGAAATGGAGGGTTTATCCCCTGTGGAATGTACCTCGTAAAACCAGTAGAGTAAACAGTATATTCACTGTATAAAAGTGAAATATTTGGCCTGGTGGTGGTGATGGAGGAAAGGTCAGAGGTCACAAAAACATTAAGCTTCTTCCTCTGAAAACCATGAATATTCACAGGACAGATTATCAAAAGTACATTTTTGAGATACTACTCCTTTTGGTGAAGGGGAAATTGCATTGAAACTACATCCCAGCTTGACACACACACGCATACAGAGCCTGAGGTCTGATGACGCAGAGGAAGCCATGGTAACACAGTGAGTGGAGATTGAGACTGAGAGTGTGGGTTGGACAGAGAGACACACAGAATAAGATGAAGAGGTACTGAGAGCTTGCTGGACAGAGGGAGGGACAGATGGAGAAGCGTGGGGGGGTTGGATAGAAATTTCACACGGACGCACACACACACACACACACACACACACACATTTACCTTGCTCCATCCACCCCTGTATATGAAAGGCAGGATGAGGGCCACAGCAGTTAGAATTACTGCCAGCACCATCATGGATCGGTGGAGCTGCAGAGAGACAAACAGATAATGTGTCAGTGTGTTTGTGAAGGAAAAAACAACGCACACGGCGGATGAGCAGAAGATCACATGCTGGAAGCTTTCATACATACAGACTGAATCACTGTGTAATATCAGAGATAAACAATGTGGAATATTCCTCCAATGCTCCCCAACTGACCAGCCCTTAAACATGTCACAGCAATGTAAAGTGGAGCTATTGAGGTACTGAGCGTGGGTTTACAGCTCACTTTCACTAGATCACTCGGTTCTCTTGGGCTACTTTTACACCTTGGTATCCACATAAAAAATGTGAGTACACCTCCTGATCAAACAAACTCAAAACAACTTTATTAACAAGAGGTAGTGGGAAGATGAGGTGGGTGACGTTTTTAACTTGTGGGTGGACTTTATTTCATGAATGTGTCCCAGGTGAACAGCTTGTGTTCACACCTAAATTGTTGTGACAGAGATCTGATCACAATGGGCCTGATTCAGAGTTGGTGACTGAAGTGGGGCTGCTTAAGTCAAAAGATCTGGGAGGGAAAGTTACGCATATTAAGAATTGAGATGCGCGGGTGCTTAACTCCATTTCTGACCGTTACATTTAGATTATTTAGATCAGCCACATCCATTCCACGTCTCTGAGGTTGCCTGGATCTTGCGACTGTTCAGCTTTCTGGGAATGAGATTTTTTAATGTCTCCTGTCCCTCCCTTTAAAATAAGCACCTGCCTGTAATCTTTCAAAAACCTTTAGGATAGGAGAAGTTCACTGATTTAACAGAGGGCAATGTTTACTGTGCAATATGTTGTTGGTGTTATTGATGAGGACGAAACGACGTGATGAACATTAAAATCATGGCAAATACCACAGTGTGATTTTGTTTTTGTTTTTGATATTGAGACATAAGTAAGTAATGAATAAACACAGCAACACATATTCCATGTTTCACCCGAACTGGGAAGAACAGAGAATGACATTTTTAGTGTCTGCTGGTGGTCTCACTGATATATGTGTGATGTCAGTTGCTCCTCACATTTGGGAGACCAGCAAAAGCACACAAAAACACTCTTTTATGCACTTCTTCTCCGCCTTTGTGCTTCAGCATTGCCCTCGTAAAGGCGCTGAAGGACCGTGACACTGACGCCTGAGAGACGCATATGACAGGACAAAGAGCACCCAGGTGATGGAGCACAGAGAGGGACAAGAAATCACCTGTGTGGATATTGCTGGGCACATTTTAGTAGACAGACAATGAGCCACATACCAAAAATATATAATATATATACAGTATATTCATAAGGTGAGAACGTGATGGTGGAATTGATCACCTGTTCAGGTAATGAATGCCACATTTCCCGTAATTAATTTGTTTTTAATAATCATTACTTTATATTAATTGGACAGGTGTGTGTTAACTTCTCTGTCAGCCCTCAATAAAAAGTGTTTCCTGGTGCATATCAGACAGTAGCTCAGGACTTACTAGAGCTCCTGTCTTAAGTCTCAGCTCTGAATCTTGGATAGCTGCAGACACTCCTCTTTTAGGAGAAACTGCCCCGTTCGCGTATATCACCTGAGAGGTGCTTAACTCCTCTGGTACGTGTGAAGTCAGAATACGGAAGAGCGTAATTTTAGTATTAAATCCCACTTACGTGCGCATATCTTAACTCTGAATTGGGCCCAGTGTGAGCCAGATTACTTGTGTATGTGATAGCATTCCAGTCACAATGCATGTGGGCATTTACACCTTGTGTGTGATCTCAGTATCTGAATAATGACATTGCATGTTAATTCAATGTGTGATCACAGCCTGTGTGTAGCAAAACTGATCTGTTTTAATTTCTTTATTCAAAAACTTTCTAAGGATAAGAGTAGCTCTTAACTGGCTTATTTCGGAGCAAACTTCAAACATTAAGTTTTTGTCCTGATTCACTTAATTTTAGTTAAATGTCCAGTTTTTCACAAACATTCACATTTGGCACCCTATCTAGGAAACTGCTGTACAGACTGTATTTACACCTGCATAATGATGACTGAGATCCAAACACACTGCAAGACAGAACACATCCATATGTGGCAGATGAGAGAGCTCTGCAAGCATTTTCACCACGCAACACGTGATTTTAATTGTTCAGGTAATATATATGGATACAGTCCATGTTAATGTGAGGTATTAATGCGGTCATGTTTCTTCTTATTCACGCTTCTTCTTCTAATCATTAAAAGTGGTACATTGCCTGTAGAGGACACAGTTTAGTCACTTTCAACCTAACTCCTGCAAAGAAAATGAAATTCCCACAGAATGGAGAATAACCATAAGTAACAGCAACTTAAAAACATTAAAAGTTAACAAAATTAACAAAATAATCAAAGCATTAACTGTTGCATCATTACTCCTAATCTGTGTCACCTGAAACCAAAGCCGCTGTCCCAACAGTGTTGAGTCTGGACAGAGAAGTTTGAAGTGGCGAGCAATCAGGACGGCCACGCTCACTATCCACATCCAGGCACTCAGCATTAGCACACCTGACAGGACACACACAGTCAAACCCAGGTCAGATACAAAATGACTTCATACTTGGATAAGATTTCAGTAATTGTAACCGCTTTATGTTCTGTAACCTGCAATTGGTAAATTTTGAGTGTCAGGTTGTTTCAGTGTAGGTTAGGATGTCTTGATTAACTGACTGATTGTAGCAAGTAAACAGGGGAGTATGATAGGCTGCATCAGAGAGAAATAATGTTATTGATTAGGAATAATCAGTATTTGATTATCTGTGTGATCAGTAAACAGATTGTGTTATTTCATTGTCTTGTTGATGAGCTTTAGAATAGTTTGTATTCTGTACCTACAGAATCTTTCCCAAAGCTGGTAAATTCCCTTCATTCACCCCTCCTAACCCTTCCTTCTGCCCAGTGCTACAGCGCCACTCATTGGACAGTTTCGGTAATGTTTTTATTTTTTTATTTCACAAAACCTGGAAGTCCCCTTAATAGTCTGCATTATCTTTTTTTTTTCTTCTGTTTATTACGACAAAAATAAAGTATCCTGGTGGTCACAGTGTAGGAGCTTTAAGAGCAGCTGCAGAATCCCAGTGGACCATTTTCACCTGCCTCACGATGTGCCTCAACGTTGTAGGCAGATCTCTGTGATTAGTTAATAGTTGCTATGGCATTTATTGCTTCATACCTTAATGTATTCATTGTGACACTGGTTCTGCTGTTGTAAATGATTTGTATACAAGCATGCCGACTTCTTGTATAGCTGTGGGTTGCCATAATCATAAAAAAAAAGCTGATGGAAGGTCATACAGAGTACAATAATGAGTCTTACTAGTGTTATCTGCTAGTTTTGTCACATATACTCCTGCTACCTCATCTGACATTTTAGAGACTTGTGATGGAAAAGGTCCATTAGACCTAAAAGGTATCTAAGACTAATGCTGACATTTTAATGATCATGGGTTCCCGGTGTTCATGACTCTGATGACATATCTAACCTGTATTTTTATTGTTTTTGTGGCATGCGTGGGTGCGAGCACTGATTAGTTTGCCAGCCACCAGCTTTAGTTTCTACAGCTCTTCGTGAGCCTGATTCATTATACAAACAGCATGTCATCAACATAACATGCAGGTCATGATTAAAGACTGTTATCACCTGAAACATGTCTATTTTATGTTTATTACACTTTTGCAGATACAAGCACTTTGTGTCATAGAACAAGCCTTGAACAAGGATCCTTTCTGTTGCTCTAATTCTGACCAACCAACCATGGATTTTGATGAGCAGAGGGGATCGGGAGCCACTTAGATTCTCTGGAGGTCCACTGATCACTTTCTGATAGGTGGAGATGAGTGGCTGTTGGTCATGTCTGAGGATGAAACCTGTGGAAGGTGATGTTTCGTTAACAGAGATACTGTCAGATACTGTTTGAGAATTTCATTAAGTTGCTACGCAAGTACAAAAATTACTATTAGACTATTTGTTTTTATGAGGACTGAGTAGCTTGACCTATAATTGTCCTAAAAGTATATAGAAGTTTACAAATTCTGCAACTTAATGTGTAATATTTGAATAGTGATTTGAAAAAAACAGCAAATACTCAAAACCTTAAAACACACAGATTGAACAGCTCACCTCAACAGCAGAATCTTTCAGCTCATATTCACTTATTTTCTGTGTAGGATATTTTCTGCAGTGTGACTCATGCAAAGATTCTCACTGACAGTGTGACTAGACAGTTTTAAATACATGTGAGCCGAAGTGTGAACAAGGAAAGTCACATCAGCCTCATTTTTCCCTCAATCCAACATCCAATTGAAACCCAGCAGACACCCAGAGAGCACCGGCTTATAAATAAGGAACTCTTATAAACAACTAAATATGGAAGTGAAAAACTATGAGCAGCAGTAGACAGTGACTGTTTTTGTTCTTACTACTGTGCATTGCATTTTAAGGCATTTAGCTGAAGCATACCCAGGTCAACTACACTGAGCATATTATCAGATGACCTTCGTTTCCTCGATCTTCACTGATTCATCCATCCGTCCATGTATTTCCTTCTCTCTCCTCACCTTCAATCAACCAGGTTCATACATCTCTGAACTAAATATTTCTAAAATTCTTATTTGCCAAATAAATTTTCAACGGTGTAGTAAGTTAAGCATTGTATAAGTAAAGCCATTGTAAACTAAACCTGTAGTTTACAATGGCATTGTGTTGTCGCAACCGTCACTGTACGCTTTCCCTCCTAGACTCCAGCTTTATGTGTCAAGAGCACAATCATGGCTGAAAATTTCCATGATTTTTCCTGAACTTTTGGGATATTTTATAATTTTTCAAAACATTTCCAGCCCTGCGAGACGCATTTTCTAAATCTATGACTTTTCCAAGGTTTCCATGACTGTAAATAACCTTATTTGGCAACTTCCTCTAAAGATGTGTAGATGAACATGTCTTTTTCAAAGATTACAGAGTCACGCTCATTATGTCAAGGGGTAAGGAATGGGTAAAATATATGGAACTGCATTCAGAAATTGAGAACATTTTTTACTGGGCAAGGTAGGCTGGCAATGGGTTTTCTGCAGTCTTTAAAGGGAGCACGCAAGCATCAACAAATATACAATGAATACAGAATGTAATCAAACCATTACATTGCATCAAATTGGATGTGGATGAAAATTATAACAAAATATCAGTATAACCGTCAAACAAACACACAGAAAAATGGCCACAACTTTCTTACCACGGTTAGCTCGACCATGTGCCAGAAAAAGGAAGTAGCTCTGGTTCAAGTTGAACCTGTTCTCAATGTGGGGAAGGAGGATGTTCCTATGGAAACGGCACTGAATGACCCCATCGGCCAGCCTCCATGCTCGACCCCACGTGGCCTCCTAGAAACAGAGATGATCCTTGAAGGACGACTCCATTGATTTAACACAACAAATTCAGTTTATTGGAGTACTCTGAGAATTTTTTTTTAACAAATCCAGTCTTCCTTTTACAAACTCTTATCTTCAGCACCAACAGGAAGTAACCCCTGTGCTGTCGTTATGGTGAGTCTCCCTGACTTTGCACAGAACATTCAAGAACTCAAACGTTGTCTGTAATCAGCCATATTTGCAGTGTGTGTGTGAGAACCTCTGCTGCTGGCTCTGGGGGTGTTCGTCCAGAGACATGTGCTGCATCGATGGTAACTTTGTTCCCATCTCTCACACACAGATACACATCATCATTCCCCTAGAAATGAACAAACGCACAGATGTTTATAAAATCTACTGTGGTGGGAATTGAAGTGCAGATTACAGATAACACTGAGACATTAAAACATAAAACATCAATCATTTTATTTAAACCAATATACATGGAACACATGGACATGGACAGTGGAAATTCTGACTGAAACCCACCATCCATTTATCTAGAGACAAGGCGAAGGACACATAACCTTCAGCAGGGCCGCTGAGTTCAAACATCACACTGGTCCCTCCTTCCTCAGTGGCAAAGGATAGAAAGAAGCACCTGGGATCAGACTGTGGATGACAGCCCACTGGATCTATGAGGCAGGACTTGGTGCTGCCACAGCCCGTTGAGCTAAACTGAGGAGGACCAAAAAGACACTTTAGACACAATTAGCTCTTACAGCCATTTTAACCTTTGTAGCATGGCACAAGTAGTATAGCCCAGTTCAGAGAGTAAAAGAATTATATGGTGACATGAGGTAATTGCTCGATTTACAAAGTGGTAATTGATTGATTGTTTTTACTGCCGTCCAAATCGACAATGTCTCTGTTTTTCTCCCACGACCTGTGAGAAAATTTCAGGCCAAAATACTGACTGTATCTCCATGATCTCACTGGTCCTGAAAAATTTCATACCATCCAAATCAACACCTCTTAGTCAAGGAGAAGCTGGCCCAAAATTCGTTTTGAAAATGTTTTTGGCCTCTAAATGCTGTAGTAATAGTGGTCTTAATGAGTGCAAATGAACATTTTTGCATTTGGCATAATGGAAACATCACAGGTGTAAAAAAAATTTAAAAATGGAAGCACTTACGAGGGACCGAACATGCAAGTTGATTAAATTTGCATCATAATGACAGCAACAGGTAAGCTTTGCATTAAGTTTTAACTTGTATTCTTATACCCATACCAAGCAACTGTCAAGAGATCCAAGTTCTACAAATTAAATTCATCCCTGAAAATTGCTCCTTTAACTACTACCCAGGTCTTAAATCATGATAAAAGAAAAAACAGACAATAGACACTTATAATAAATGTGCTGAGCAGTTTGTCAGAGGACAGAACTCACTTGTCCTCTGCTTTTAATTGCTGTCTGAATGCATTAAATCTATCACAGAGGGGGTGTAAACTTTGTGAATTATTTTCTCACTTAAACTTAACCATCAGCAAAACTGTTGATTTCGAGCTCAAAAACGAACACAAAAGTGAATCAGACAGCAATTTTGCCCCCAAACTCTTTATTGAGTTTCTTTGCACTTGACTAATACAGATTAATATAATGTTTTCCAGTTTAACACATTGAAGGATCTCTTTGATCAAATTTGAGTAGGTGGGGGGTGAGGCATGTTTCCATTTGAGAAGAACATTCTGGCTATCAAAGAAGTGAAAGCAATAGCTTTCTTCACACCTAAGGGAATGTTGGGTTTGTCCACAAATCCAACAATGGCTACAAGGGTATTGATCTCAATCGAGAGATCAAAAGCCCTTTGATAATATCTGTCGGGACAAGACCAGAGCATGTGGATCAGGCCTGCAGGAGACTGTCGGAATCTGTTACATGAATCATTCAGATGAGGTTAGATTTTTGCTAGTCTGGCCTTTGTGTAATGTAGGGGTGGGAATCGAGAGTAATTTACGAGACGATAAAATCACAATACGTTGTCCACAATAACGATGGTATCACGATACAGGCAACATGCCATATATTGCAAGACAAATCATTGGCAATATATCACGATAACGTGTCAATTTCAAAAAAAATAAAAGAGCCAAAAAAAATTTCAAAAAGCATGAATTAATCATGACATTTATACAGATTACAACAACAACCTATATAAAACAATAACAATTTCAAAATGTGCAAATTAAATAAACAGAAAACTCAAAATAGCATTAACACCAAAAATTCAAAATTCCAATAATCTTGGAAACATTTCAGTGCTTAAAAAGCACAACTAACTTGTTTTATGTAAACATGTACACAATTCAGTGCTTATCAAACATAGCTTATTTGTTTTAACACAAACAATGCCGCTCTTTTCCTGTAGCTTAAGGATCTTCAAGTTCCTCCAGGAATATGCATGTTCCTCTTCAGGAACAGCAACTGATCTGCATGCTCAGGGGTGAGCACACTCCTCTGAGAAGTGATTATGTTACCAGCAGTCGAAAAGATTCGTTCTGCAGATACACTAGTCCCTGGTACACAAATACCTTTGTGCCAGTTTAGCAAGTGGTGAGTACCCTGGTGTCTGAGATTTCCACCAAACCAAAGGATCATCTGTCAGTGGTATAGGTGGGGCATCTTGCTATCATCTGATCTCCTCTTCAACTACTATAGGTCAACTATAGGTGACATCAAGAAAGTTCTGGTACGTTTGAACGTCAGTAAGCGCAGATTTCCTCTTCTTTGGTGTGGTTGCAGTAGAAGGATTGTTTTCAGTCTCACTTACTTTTGGGATGGCATCTCTAACAGTAGTGTGATGGTTTAAAGGCACATGAACACAAAACTAGGCTTTCCTTCTACTGTTTATAAGGTGTCATTACCTGACAAAGAGCAGCCTTTGACATCACTTTGGCATATGTATCCTGCACATCTTGTGGAGATAGCAAGGGCTGAGATTTAAACCTTGGGTCTAAGGTTGTTTTTTCTCCAATGTCTATATCTCTTTGATAGGTCTTCATGGATGGTGCTCTTAGGGTGAATCCCAATTCACCCTTTGGCCCTACCCATTTGTTTTGCGCATTCACGTGTAGGGGTAGGGGTGTCCCGGTTCCTTTTGGGAGCTAGGAGTAAGGGCAAGTGTTAGGGCTACTTGGCCCTCAAAATGGAGATTTTTCAGAGGGATACTCGAAACCGAGGGGTATGAGAAATCTTCCGGAATGCTCTGTGAATCATCAGCAAGATGGAGGTGAAGGCAGCGCAAGCGACCAAAGAAAATCACAAATGTAAGTATTTTCTCTGTTATTATAGATTTTAAAATTATGATAATCATTGTATTATCTTAGTTTAATTGAAGTCAGTCCAGAGGTGATGCTCAAATTCATCTCTCTGGTCATTTATTTGGGACTGGTGAAGCCATCATCAATGAGAGACTTGTGGAGAAAAGATCGACTGCACTGCCATTTGTTTCCTGCCAGTGTCATGTCTGGTTGGAAATTTGAGGTCATCATGTTCTTTCTCCACATGAGTGACCCAGAGGAGGACAGCACCAATGACCAGTTGAAAGGGACACCAGACTACGATGCCCTCTTCCGCATCAGGCCTCTTCAGGATCAGATCTTGGAGGCATGTAAGGCTTACTACCATCCGTTCCAGCACCTGGCAGTAGATGAGCGCATGGTAGCCTCAAAAGATCAGCACAGCATGAAACAATACATTAGGGACAAACCTACATGGCGGGGATTCAAATTGTTTGTGCTGGCTGACAGCAGAAATGGATACACATGCAACTTCAATATTTACCAGGGGAAAGCTCTTACCCTAAGTGGACATGGTTTGAGTTTTGACTCTGTGGTAAATCTAACCCACGTGCCACTGCTGGGGACGGGCTACCACATCTATATGGATAATTTTCATACAAGTGCCTTTTTATTTCGGCACTTGTATGCCATGAACTACGCAGCTTGTGGCACCATGCGGGAGACTAGGATTGACTACCCCAGGACAAAGCTCAACAGTCTCCCAAAAACTGCAGAAAGTTGGTGCATGGTCAGAGATGATTATACTATGGTATTCACATGATTTAATCCTAGAGAGCAGTCTATTTTCTGAAAAAAAAAAAATTGATGAGGGAATAAGTGTGGTGGACGTGGGAAAAAAAGGAAAAGGGATCCAAAACTTTGACTGAGTTCGATGAGTAGGGTTTGGTGGATTATCTTTCTAGGATGGGATCCTGAATCATATTTAAATCCCCCGCTATTATTAGATGGTAGTTATCTAGATTAGGAAGAGCCATGAAGAAATTGGAGACAAATTGGCTATCATCAAAGTTGGAAGCTAGAATGACTGGAATATTCTGAAGTTTCCCAAATGCGATCACAAAGCAGCCACCTGGATCTGCAGTCGAACCCATCTGTTCAAATGGAACATTTTTAAGTACTACGATTGCTGCACCTCTAGCTCTATCGCCAAACTTAGAGTGATATAAATGGCCTACCCATGATCATTTAATGCGAGAGACATCTTAAGTGCAAAGGTGTGTCTTTTGGAGAAAACATATATCTCCTTGAAGATGTTGTAAATGAGCTTTGATTCAATTGAACTTTTTTTTTTTACTTTGATGCAGACAGCAATTTGCTACATTTAATTAGCACATACAGTGATACCACATGGACCTAAAAACCCAATTCCAAAAAAGTTGAGAAAGTGTATGAAATGATTGCAGTTATTTGAAAATCATCTTTTACCCACTGTATACTTAATTGAAAACAGTACAAATACAAGATAATCAATGTTTTAACTGATCAACTTATAAATATATACTCATTCTAAATTTGATGTCTGCAACACGTTCCAAAAAAGTTGGGACAGGGGCAATGAAAGACTGGGAATGTTGAGGAATGTTCAAAAAAACTTTCAACAGGTAAACAGGTTAATAGGTAACAGGTGATGCAATCATGATTGGGTATAAAAGTAGCATCCATGAAAGGCTCAGTCATCTACGAGCAAAGATGGTTCGAGGTTCACCAATTTGTGGAAAACTGCGTAAGCAAATATGCCAACAGTATAAGAACAACGTTTCTCAACACATGTTTGCAAGGAATTTAGTGATTTCACCATCTACAGTCCATTATATTAAAAGATTCAGAGAATCCAGAGAAATCTCTGTGTGTAAAGGTCAAGGCTGAAAACCACTAATGAATGCCCGTGATCTTCCAGCCCTCAGACAGCACTGCAATAAAAACCAACATGCTTCTGTGATGGATGTCACCACATGGGCTCGGGAGTACTTTGGAAAACCGTTGTCAGTGAACACAGTTTGTCATTGCATCTACAAATGCAAGTTAAGACTACACAAAGAGGACTACACAAAGAGGAAGCCATATATCAACAACATCCAGAAACACCGCCAACTTCTCTGGGCTCAAGCGCATCTGAAATGGACTGATGCACGTTGGAAACATGTATTGTGGTCTGACGAGTCAACCTTTCAGATTGTTTTTGGAATTAATGGACGTCGTGTTCTCAGGACCATGGAGGAATAGGACCATCCAATTGTTACCAAAGCAAAGTTCAAAAGCCAGCGTCTGTCGTGGTATGGGTGTGTTAGTGCCCATGGTATGGGTAACTTGCTCATCTGTGACGGCATCATTAATGCTGAAGAGTACATATGCATTTTGGAGCAAGATATGCTACCATCTAGACGTCTTTTTCAGAGACGTCCCTGCTTATTTCAGCAAGACAATGCAAAGCCACATTCTGCACTTGTAAGGAGCGCAAAATACGACAGCTGAGAGCCCAAAATGATGAGCAGCTGAAGTCATATATCAAGCAAGGATAGGAAAAAATTCCACTTTCAAAACTACAACAATTAGTGTCCTCAGTTGTCAAACGATTGCTGGGTGTTGTTAAAGGGAAAGCTGATGTAACACCGTGGTAAACATGCCCCTGTCTCAACTTTTACGTAATGTGTGGCAGCCATCAAGAATGAGTGTATATTTACAAAAAAATTAAAGTTGATCAGTTAAAACATTAATTGTCTTGTATTTGTACTGTTTTCAAATAATTATAGGTAAAAGAGAATTCACAAATCACTGTTTTCTGTTTTTATTTGCATTTTACACACTGATTCAACTTTTTTGGAATTAGGGTTTGTCTATTCATACTACAAAAACAACAATCACAGCTGATTCGTATTTTAGCAGAAACACCTACTCAGGTGTTTTGTTTCACTTTCATTCGCATCTCCACAAAAGGGGATATTTAGGGGGATTTTATGTAGGTAAACATGGAGCCTGGAAGAGAAAGAGAATTGTTTGTTGGGGATGGATCAGTCACACCAAAACTTTGTATCCTACAAAACATAAGGTGTGATGCAACCTTATGGCCAAATGTAGCTGAAATGGTTGACTTTATTGTAGATACCGAGCATAGTTTATTTACATAGATAGATTCTAAATAGATTTTATACAAAGATTCCTGTGCATTTTGAAATCACAATGTGGATGTAAAAAAACGCATATTTAATTACAGTATTTGCTGAATTTCTGATTTATCTTTTGTATTTGCATCTCTTGCCATTTGTAATTATTTATGCAAAAACAAAATCAAAAATCATGCAAAGACAAAATGCAACATCTTGCAATGCTCACTTTCGTTAGTGTTTTCATGTCATTCTACTTTGAATAATAGTGTGTGTGTGTGTGTGTGTGTGTGTGTAGTGAGAGAATGGTTGTTAATTTTCGATTTGCTGTTTGACAAGTGTTTTGGCACTTTTCATGCATTTTGGATGTTAACTCCTGTGCTAAACTGGGTGTTTGCACAGAGGACTGTGTGAAGTGAAAAAAAGTGAACATATATTTGAGAAATGCATCCAGTGGGTGTGAAAATACCCTAAATGTGACTTGCTGGCACACAGTATGAAATGCAGTGTAATTTCAGTAAGGTCTGACAGGCTTCACATTGATGCTAATTTCAGGTGGCCAGCTGCCTTAAAAATCTCTCTTATCCTTTTTTATTTGATTGACTGACCGCTGATGACAGAGCAGCAAGGCTGGTGGTTTCAGCAGGAGCAGTAGGGGTTGGGGAAGCAGTCGCTCCTCTCAGAGACACCACAGGACCTGCAATCCTCACCCAGTACTCCTTATACTCACGCACCACCGTCACTCTGGAGGAACACATCAAACACACCATCACAAACTAGATTTTCTGACAGGCTGCAATAAACCATGGCAGGCGGTGTCACAGTGTTAAAAGAGAAGGTTGTTTTCTGCATTAGCAAAAGTCACAAAAATGAACAAACATAATGTGCCTGAAACAATGACACACCAACAGATGCTCTGAATGTTTTCATTGAACATATTGTTGAATGAGTCCAGGCTGGTACAAATATGTGAAGCATGTATTGATTAACTGGAAGAATCTCCTTTAGCAGCAATAACCTCCACCAAACATTTCCTGTAATTTTACACAATTCCTCCCACAAAACTGATTCACTTCATCTTTTCTGGGATTTCTTTGCCAGTCATCACCACATCTCTGTTGGTTAAAGGTCTTGACTCTGACTTAGCTATTCCAAATCATGAATTTGTTGTTGATTTATTTGTGTGTTTGGGTCTTTGTGTTTTTGCATTATCTAATGTCTATTAATCTTCTCATGGCAGACCTCTACTCTTTAAAGTTTCCTGTTACAGTTTAGAATTAATTTTTCCCTCAATGACTGTAAACTATCTTGGCCCTGAGGCAGCAAAGAAGCTCCAAACCATGATGCCTCTCCACCATGCTTCACTGTTTGATGAGTTTTAAGGAACTTTGTGACTTTTTCCCTCCCATCAGAGTGTTGTGCAATTCCACCAAAAAGTTCAACTTGTGTCTCATCTGGCCACAGAACATTGGAAACTTGAGACATACTGTATATTTCCTCCATTTTGTCCTTCCATGATCACTGTTGTTTTTCTTAGTGACATGTGAACAGAGACGTCACCAGGTCCTAAATGTTTCTGCAGGTCTTCTGCTGGAACTCTAGGCTTTTTCTTCACTTCTACTTAATTGCACGTCGTGCTCTGGGTGTGATCTTTGCAGGACCCTCACTCTTTGGGAGAGTTTGTCTCATAGCGGACTGATGAACACCATGTCTTTAGAAGCACTTGGAGCCTTTTCCAGCTTCATGCATCTCTATAATTCTTCTTCTAGGCTCCTCTGAGATGAATTTTGATGAGGTCAATGCCCACATGAACTGATTTTGTTTGCTGAGAAGAGCAGACTATCAGTAAGCGAAGTTAGTAATTTGTCTTTTTGATACACGTACTGATTAAAACCCCACAGTAAGTAAATGGTGCATTCACTTCTACACTTATTTGCCAATTCAATTCAAAATTATTCTACTTTTCAACGTTTCCATGACATCCTACGTCCTGCCAAATTTCCACAATTGTATTTCTGCAGTGAAATTTTTTTTAAAGCAATCTTTACAGCTTACATGGCAGTGTAAACTAAACTTGTTACACAAAACTGTGGACTGAAATCTGAAGGAGAGATTTGAAATAAGCTAAAAGCATTAAGACAGAGGGGTTGTTGTTGTTTTTTGCAGTCGTACTGTTGGTAAGCATGGTTGTGAACAGCTGTTATTCAAAGAATATTCTTAGCAAAATCAGTAATTGCGTGAGTATAGGGAATCGCAAGACAGTGTCTCGAAGCACCCATTGATGGCTGATTTCCTAAAGTGATAAGAGTGATTATCCAGGAAAAACATCTTGATTGTTTTCTCGTCTCAGGTTGTAGCTTGACTCGTCAAGGTTATGATCATCATAAAAAAAATCTCCATGTCTTTTTTGTAACTTTTGGACATTCCAAAATTTTTAAAACATTCAGGCCCATTTTCCAAGGCTGGAAAACACATTTTCAAATTCCATGACTTTTCCAGGATCTTCATTACCCTAGAAGCCCCGTATTCAGGATTGACAAGAACATCTACATTTTTCAGCAGTGCTTAATCAATAGGTCAGACAGATGATTGATGATGGTCTGTTATTGTGACTTTGGCAAAGATCAGACTACATTTTGATGAGTAATTAATGCAGAAATCCTGGTAATTCTAAAGAGCTCACTAACTTGGTGTGTCAACAACCAATGAGAAAATATCATGCAAATAGTTAGACAAAGTGCCCTGTTTTCATTTCTTTGCTCAAAAACTTCCCAAGTATAAGACTAGCCCTTAACTGGCTGATTCAGAACAAACTTCAAACTTTTTTTTGTCTTGACCCAATTTTAGCCAAATGTCTAAAAATTTTAGCCAAATTTTCATAATCCAAAATGTATCAGCCTGCCTAGTGAAAGAATTTCTAACTCCATGTGCATTTCAAACTCAATTGCAAACATGCAGAGACAGGTGAATCATTGAATGACTCAAGTCTACAGGGTAATGAGTACTCACAGGAACTGCACTTTTAGTGGAGGGCTTTTCGGAGATTTCCACATGACTCGAACGTCAGTCTTTCTGGAGCTCCCTCTGTGGCTCACCCCAGATCCCTTCAGATGACACAGATTCGGGACCATACAAACGCAAAGAAGCCTCTTTAATCCCATAATGCTCATCCCAACAGAGGCAGGCAACAGCCCTCCCCTGACTTTTATCTCATACCCCATTAAATAGTCAAAGCAATCAGAGTATAGCAGTAGAATCTGCATGGACTTCTGCTCTCATCTGGGTCATCATTTTACTCAGGAAACATTTCTCAAGCTTTACAACTGTCCATTCACTGTGGAATTCCAAAACTATGGTTTAATAGCAAAGGGAACCTTCGCAACTACTATGGCATTACAAACCAAAGTTGTTATGCAAGTGTGTAATTGCACAAATTCAAAGAATGATGTGAATCAGTAACTTAAAGTGCCCACAGAACTTCTGTGGATTGTTGGATACAGATACCCTTATTTGCTGGCAGCTTCGATGCTTGAAGTAACAGGAATTAACTTTTTTTAAATCCATTTTTGGCAAATAATCAGACGTCATAAAAACTACACAAGCTTGGCATTGTGATGATGACTTGAGTGAGTCGATCTTAGCTAGCTCTGTGCTTGCAAACATTAGCAAAATCAGTAATTGCATGAGAAGTGTTATTGCTTTTTTCCAACATGTATATGATTTGTCAATTGGTATCACATGACACCAACTACATTACTATGCCCACCCTAATCCTAACCATAACTCTGAAAATGTATAAACTTTGAATATTCGTAAGAGTTCTTCACTTGCGGTATGTAGGTGATTTTGGAATACTGCATCCTTGTCTATGCACACAGCCAACTCTGAACTGGTCAATCGCCATAACAGGCCAAAGTAGTGATTTAACACTCAACATGTGATTTAAAAGTTCTCTATGTGCTCTTTAAAGGCTTACGGCTCTCAGAAAATGACACACAGCAGAATAATTACAAATGTGTTTATCTGCATGTCTGTGTGGAGCCTGTCTGATAACAGATTGGAGCACTGGAGCTTCCATAAAAATGGTAAACCAGATTGATTTCCCAGTCACAAGAGGAGCAGGGATTGAGGACTTTGGAAAGCACCTTTCGTGTCATGCATAAATGTGTGTATTAAGACTTGATCTTAGAGATGGCTGTATCATGTGCACAGAGGTGGAAACCACAAACTTGGAGAACCCATAGAGAGTTTGCTGCCAGTTACTGTACTTAGCAAGTCGTAAACTCTGAATTCTTGATTCAGCACGAGTTTCCCAATTGTGACGTATTCGGGACCTTTGAACCTTTTGGACTAGGAGAAAAATGGCGTCCATGCTGATAAAATGTCAATAAATCTTAAATAAATCAATAAATCATTTCTATTCATTGTTCTTGCAGAACAGACAAAGCCCAAACAAATTATGTATATGTATTTCTGCAGAAAAAAAGAACAAAAGCAGTATTACGATCTTCTGCACCTCCATGTTAATATTTCCATGTTTTGGTTGTTTCTTCCAAGAAGCGCTCAAACACACAGAACTCGTATGTACCACTTTTGGTATTTATCACCTTCCGATGAGCGTCCGAACACAGCATTAGGCCAGAGGTCCACCAACCACCAGTTGATAGCTGTTGATTTACCCTTCTCCTCTTCTACCACCATAATAGTTTTAATGTTATTTAACAAGAAATTTGAGGGAAACCATTGAATGTTCTGTGATTAAAGACCTGCGTACCTGAGTGTGACCACACCGCAGCAGCTGAGACTGCGCTGGGTCTAGTAGGATGAAGGATCCCACCGCAGGAGAGTAAGATCTCCCCGCATCCCGAGCTTCTATCAAGAAGCCAATGAAGAAAGTGGAGCTCGAGGAGGCCACTGCTAAAGAAACTGGAAGTAAAGACAGAGAGAGAACCATGATAACGAGCCCAGGTGATACATCGCTACTGTGGACAGTTAAATAAAAGTTCAGCCCACCAGTGATGTGGTCGCCTGGAAAGAAGGTAGATTTATCCACTGTGATTGTGTATGGAGGTGGGTCTGGGCGGGGCTCGTAACCATGGTGAGGGACCATATCGCCACACGCTATGCTAACCCTCCCATTGCTGAATGCTGTGGCCCTGCCCACACACAGAATCAACACCAAGTATGGAAGCCACATCATTGACACCTCAAGAAAGAAAGAAAGAAAATTACTGAAAGATTACGTGGAAGATGTGGTTAGATGGTTAGATGTTTAAGTTAAGATGAGTATTCCACCTCAGTTCATTCAATCTACCCAGGCAGCAAAAAACATTCTCCATGTGCAGGACAGAGTCTTCTAAATGCTTTGAGACTGAGTACCCATTTACACCTCATATTACAATGTGATCTGTATCTAGGTAAGGAAAAACAAATGCCAAGAATGCATCGTGATCACACTGCTACCTGACTCGCTCGCATCAGTCACAACTATCCAGAGCAGGTTGAAATTAATAAAGTCTCATTGATGAAGTTATTTTGAATAAGGAGTTGTGACTTGCTGTAATTGTGCAGCTACACCTGGAACATGGACAGCGTCAAAAATTATCTTAGTTATTTCACGAGAAAAGACCACACCATTAACTCAGTGAGGTTAACGCAGTTCATTATGAATAACATAATGTAGAAGGACACTCATGGAGAGGAGAATATAGGAACTTTGGCTTGGAATTTTGGTTGGACATCACACAGGCTCTGGTCCTGATTCCCCTTGTGGCCTCTAGAAGGAGAAAGAAGAGGAAGGAGGAGGGTGCGAGAGACAAATGCTACAAAAGACAGGTGAGATGGGTGAAGTTTCAGGTGTGGTCCCTCCCAAACTTAAGTTATGGAAACTCCATTTTAGAAATGGATTACTATTGTCAAAATACCCGCCTACTGAGATCTAATCGCAATGCAGCAGAATTCATATAACAAGAACGCGAGGTGTGAATACAAGTTGATGTTATTGTCAAGATAATGTATGGGGATAGAGAAATCAATGTGAGGTGATGACATCTTAATCAGTGATTTTATCTTTCACATGAAGTACAGGTCTCAACAGTGTCACAGTCCTAAAACTATTATTCACCAAGAATCATGGCTTTTTACTGCTGCCATCATGTGTGACAGTGTGAAGCACGTGTGTCTGACTAATGCTAAAACTTGATGAAGCTCAGTCAAGCATATCAATAATCTCAAATACGTACTGGATATGCTAGGACATGAGTAAAAAGTTATTATTATTTATAATCATTATTATTTATATTTATCATTATTATTTTTGTGGTCAATGTGGTTCTTGCAACTATGGACTTGTTGTGTAGATGTAGAAGTACTAAATATTGTATAAATTAGCTTTGATTAATGCATAAGTTACTGTTACATTAGTACACAACATATGATGGGAGGACGATCATAGACGCCCTGGAAATTAGGGGTGTTGCAGCTCTTTACACCGACAGGCGATAATGTGACACAATGTGAGCTCAGGGAGAATAACACAGGTGTTAT